>JAVSBT010078441.1:0-16311 GCA_033118115.1 Pharyngocirrus eroticus
TGACCCCCCCCCCCCCCCCTAAATTGTACATCAAAATAATGTTGGTTTTGAGATACTGCCAATTGTATCGAATATAATGGAATATAAATTGATGGTATCTGATATTTTTTACTGTTATCCAACTATGTAGTTGCAAAAGAAATAAACTCTTATTATCCTTAAGGTATTTTTGCTGTGGTATCTTGATAAGTAAACACGTGTCTTTTCCTTGTGAATAATGTTGTACTTTGAATAATTAGAAAATGAGTTGGTTGCTTCTCAAACAAGATTACAACAAATTGCAAATACTAAATATTAGCCTTGTACTATATATTCTTTAATTTTGTGTGAAAAGTTTTCTATTTACATTATATACGATTCTCCATTCTTTGTCAATGCTATATTCTACAATTTGCCGCATTGAACATTTCCTCATTAGGTGACAATAATTGACAGGAATGCAGAATTAGGAGATAGCAGATGCTCCGCTAATAACACATGTAGTTCTTTTGATGGCACGTAAGTAGTATACATTGATTAAGGCAGCGGAACAGTTTCAACTTTGTTACCAACAATTTGAGTTTGGAGCTCATTTGCTACTTCAATACACATTTTTGACTAGTTAACGTATATATTTTTGGTTTCAGCTCTTCATTGTGTACCTATCCTATTCATTGAAAGGAAAATTTCCCTTAAACAAAATATCAAAAAATCAAAAAAAGTTGACATGTTAAAACAATTTTTTTTTTTACACAAATGTAATCAACTCCTTACAAAATGTTTATTGAAGTAGCAAATGAGCTCCAAACTCAAAATGTTGGTAACAAAGTTGAAACTGTTCCGCTTCCTTAAGTGACAAGGTATCAAACTAAACGGCTCTTTTTGCATTACTCAACTGGTTACGCAATGAACATACCTAGCGTCAGCTTCTCTGGAATATCAATAACTTATTAAGAACAATAAGCTTTTTAAATATTTTACACAGAGGCCAAAACAACCATTCGTTTGATTTATTTGGGGGTATATCTGAATTGTAAAAACCTTATAAATGTATTATCTATTTTAATAATTGTTTCTATCATGTGGTATAAAATAAAACAGTACTTAGCTAAATTATTTTTCAATGATTTTAAAGTGTTCTTAACTTTATTTTCATCATGCGTGGTGGTTGAACGAAATAGAAATCAGATGATATGGAAAAAATCAATGAATTTAACATACGGTACATTCTAAGCCTAAATTGACGATGCAGCATAAGCAATATTTGCGATCAGTGTGATGAACTGGGACATGAGTAAGAACATTTCAATCTGAACTTTCATTAAAATTTCATTTGTGTTGCATATTGGATTCTTTTCTTTTTATCTTTCAGGTCTTTTGATGTTCCAAATACAGGTAAATTTATATTGTATGAACACACAGAGCTTGCAATCAAGGTGAGTTGAATTAACATATTGCTTCACATAGGTTGTGCCTAGTTTGTTTAAGTAATTGAGATGTGTCAGGGTGTCGTCTTACCCACCTGGGAATTTTATACGTTTATTACGAAGGAATTATAACTACGATGTCCACTTTTAAATTCAATTGGGCCTAATGCTAAAAAATGAAGTTTTGAGTGCTGACAAGCGTTTCATGTGTACAAAAATTGTTTTCTGAAAAGTCTATATTTCTTTAGTTTGTGTATGTACTAGTTAAGAAAATTGAATAATTGTAAAATCACTGAATGCAAAAAATACTCAAATTGTAAATCTCATTTTAGATTAAACCAGCGGGTGCTTTCATTTCTTTCCTCGCCAGTACAGTTGTGCTGAGTGCAAAAATACTGTGTCTACCCTATTGAAGAATCTGTTTCATTTGAACTTAAAGTGTGAATGTTTCAAATTGAAACTCTGGATCTTGTACAAGAGAGAGAGTGAAAGCCAGGGATTGATATATACTGAACAAAACAAGAAACGCATAACCATTTTTCTTTGGCAATATATCAACAACAGCTCTTTTAAAAGATAAAAAATCCCATATATGAGATGGACCTCTTTATCATATCTTAAGTATTCCTAGAATTCCATGAGAAAAGCATAGTTTTTTCTGCCTCGAATAGAAAGAACGGCTTCTAGCTGTCTAAAATATGTAATATGGAGCCACTCAGAATTACACTTTCTAAATAACGTAGAAATCATAATTATGCGTTTCTTTTTTTGTTCAGTATATATTGCCAGGCCTTGAATGGCGATATGAATATAATGCCTAATCCTTTTAATGTCTTTTTACAAAGGTGCATATTTTCAAACTGAACTGCAGCACTTCTGCTTCTTGTGTCTGTGGTCTATCTGTGAGTGTAGGAAATGATGTCGTTGAAATCAATAGATGTAGTAGTACCACTTCCAGCACTGGTGTCTATCACAATGGACGTACAATAACTAGAATCAAGGACTATTTGTGTGATAAGTTAGAAAGTGGGTTTCACATTGAGGAGGACTCTAACGGCTATCAGGTAAACATATTTTATTTTACAATTTTGTCAAGTAATATAGCTTTTTCATAGGATGTTTGGCTTGATAAAGGGTTACTTCCCATGAATATTTTTGATTTTGTATACAGAAAAATGGTGTCATGTGAATACAAACACAACACTATAGACTATGTAGTAGTATGTTACAACCTTTACAGAAATGAATCATTTGTTAGTACAATTGAAAGCTAACCTCCCTTTCTCAACAAATGTTTGCTCTTGATAGAGTGTGGGCGTAAAGGGTTCTTCGGAAATGTTTCGAATTGTTTGGATTTACAGATATAATCATCCTTTGGGAATCTTCTTCTCTGGCATTGTTAATTGGCATTTTTAAATATTTGGGATTGGCCATTTGAATTTCTTGGGGTATTTGCCATTTACTGAAGAATAGTCTTCTTCATGATAACTACACCTTTTTATGACCGATTTTCTTTTATGATATGTTATTTAACTCGAAAACTGACATGGAAATCATGTTTGGGGTCAAAGTTCATGATTAAGATCAAAGTTCACAAAACCACCCTTTAAAAAATGCATTGCACATCATAAACTATCCGTCCTGAATATTTGGTGCCTCTATCACCATTTTCACAATAATATGTCACAAATAAGCCTGACTACTGTAAACTATTCAAAATGATACTACATTTCGTGTTCGAGACAATTTGTACTTATTCTTTTTATTTGTCTGTAGAAAAAAGATGGATTTCCTATAATTCCAGGACTATGATCTTACTTTACACTTTCTGCATCAAATATTGCACCAGACACATTTTCTTTGAAGCTGATTTAGATACTTGATTTTAACATAACTAATGCAGAACATGACGTCCTAAGAACATGCCTTTTTTTAGAAAAAAAGTGTCCAAGGACTATCAGTATTATAGAGTTATTTTCTTGATTCTAGTTCCATCTCCCAACTGGAGGTAAAGTCATTTTGACTGGCGGCAGGTTTTTTAGAGTTGACATAACTCCATCAAGCAGAGACTGGGGGAATACTACAGGCCTATGTGGCACATTGAATAGGGACTGTAAAGATGACTTTACACTGCGAAATGGAAGTGTGATTAGAGGTGATAGAGCGGGATGTAGTCTGTCGAATGAGGATAAGCCAATCGACTTCATCCTGTCTTGGAGGTAAGCATTAAAAAAAATTGTTGCGTTTCAGTGTAATGCATTTTGTAAACCATTGATGTCTCACAAAAGGCATATGTTTGTGTGGTGCCATATCATTTATACCCATACACTTGTTATTTCAATCGCTGTGCCTTTTAGCTATGAAGTGTTCTTTGACCCCAAAAATTGAAAGAAGTTCTTTGATAAAATCAATATCAATACTTTGGTCAAGAATTGTAAATAATGTCTTAAAAGGTAATTTCAACGCCAATTTTATTTGGCCTACGTCAGCTGCCGCTGCCTAGATAGTAACGCGGGAGCCTTTGTAGGATTTGTTAGAAAATCATTATGTGTAAGATGACCAAATTATCTGGAGTAAATGCAATACATTTTCATATGGGTATTCATGCACAAAGACTCGGTCCAAACGCGACCAAACAGGCGTGGGGTCTAGGGCACTTGGAGGCCACTTTAAACATTGTAAGAAAAGATGACTTTTATGTCTAAGGTGTTGTTAAAACATATAAATAGTTATTCGCAGAAAGATATGCACGCTATTATTCCACTTGTAAGAAGCATTGCCAGTGAAGACAAAATAATTATTAGTTAAACTGACCAAAAAAGTTAACGTTCTTAGAACGTTAGTATTTGGTTAGTTACTAGCGTTCTTTGAACGTTTTCTGAACGTTCTCTATGAAACCTTTATAAACGTTCTTAGAACGTTAGCATAGAACGTTCTTAGAACGTTAGCACACAACGTTCTTAGAACGTTAGCTTAGAACCAGTAAAGAGCGTTAGTATAGAACCAGTAGCGAACTTAAAACGAACTTTGTTAATGATTTAGTTATTGATATTAATTTATTAGAAATGTTGTTTACAGGGTCTAGAACAGCTTATTTTTCCAGTAAAAAGATGAATATTAAATATGATTATATTGGTTGATGATTATTTTTTTTTAATCTGGTAATATTCAAGTCATGAATTTGGCCTCTAAACGCTTTCCAAGCTGTTTATGAAGGTCTAAACTTTACGAATGTAATAACAAATTATAGGATATAATGCAGAGCATTCATGAGATATCGGATATTTTATTCAATTGATTGCAATTAAAATATCTTTAATCTTTCTAAGTCCCTCATCATATCCTTTAATCAGTAATGGCATTAATTTTTATCTAACTCCTATCTAATTTGTAGTTTTCAAGCCTACATTGACTACATCTTAGTGATTTCTAAAAAAATCAGTATGAAGATAGAATAGTTGTTTACTACTTTTCAGAGATGAAACTTTCTATGAATTGACAGACCCCAGACAACGGTTTAGGCACGAGTATTGTACAAGCCCTGGCAGGCCATTAGATATACAGTGCAGCTATGAAGATTCTAATCTTATTTTAGGTAAGTAACTTATAAGGGTCAAAGCAACAAAAAAAAGTGGCCCTAGTACCTTTTGAAACATTTGGGAAAAGCTTCAAAATCAAAATCATTTGGGATTTTTTTTGTCTCTATATTTCATATTTTAGACATTTAAGAAACTGTTCTTTCTATTTGAGGCAGACAAAACTATGCTTTTCTCCCACAATTTTAGGAATAATTAAGATATGATAGATCTGCCCATCTAATAGATGGGATATTTCTAGAAGGGATAGAAAGTATAAACACTACTAGGACATTTAGGACATTTCTGGGGTCAGGAACAAAACAAACCCATACAAAATGAAGAATTAGTTCAAATTGACTCAAATGTGAAATATGGTATAATTTAGAATAATTCAGAAGTAGTGTATTTGTATTTTTGTTCAGGATATTTTAAATAATGTGGCCCTAGTAATGTGCCCCCCCCCCCCTTTTCATCTCTTTAATTTTCTTTTGCATTTGTTTGCCTCAAGAGGCTCTGCACGAGAGAACCAGGCAAAATTTGACAAATGAATTGCTTATCAATGTATACTAGATAGTTTCTATATCCAAACTTTCTTCATTTGTTCATAGATTGCACAGAAGAAGCACGCACTGACTTTACACTGAAAAAATGCAAGTAAAGATGAAAATATCACTTTTTGAATCCATATAGGTATTTGTTCCCTATACTTAATTTCTAGATATACAGCATGTAGGACACCCTAAATATTTGATAAACCTTCTTTATGTTTTAGGTTGCAATGCTTATACACGGTCTGATGTTGCCATTACAGTTACAACACAGGCTTCCAATATAAGTAAAAATGCTGGAGAAAGTGTGGAATTGATGTGTCATTTTGAGTTGAATTCTACAAGAGATTTTATCTTTTTTGACTACTACACACCTCGATGGGCGAAATTACAATCGGATAAAAATCAAACTTCAAGCGTCTCAAAAGCAACTACAGTGGCTGTGTCAGCAGAAGTACAAACTATATTCAAAAACACTGGAAGATATTCAGCATCTGTTAGTCCATCTAACCCAGAGACATATTTTGATATGAAGCTGGTGGTTAATAGTAAGAAATTAAGTTATACTAAGCAGACTAAACAGCATTAAGAAATGTGAAGTTATGAATAAGTTTAGGGTGGGGGAGGGGGAGATAAGGTTCTAATAGTTGAAAGGAACTGGTAACAAAAATATAATGCATCACTTTATACTTCCATGGCAATTAGACTAGTCTGTATAATCATATAAGGACATTTAAGAAAACATTTAATGGGTTTGTTTATTTTTCCTAGAATTCTAGGATAGAATCATATATTTTCTTAAAGGTTTTCTTAAATGTGCTGTTCTCTGAAGGGAAAAAAGAAAAAAACGGCACCCTTTCTTGATGCAACACATTTTCTGGCAGCATCCTTAGGAGATAGAAAATTGAGCACTTGTCTCCACTGACCAGAGTGCCATGAAGGCCCAGCTTTACTGTTAAAGAAAACTAGACGTCTGCCTAGGGCACTACCTTAAAGGGGGTGCAAAAACGAGTTTCAGTTTATATTTTAACATAAATACTGAGCTTCAGAGCAAATGTAAAGGGTGCTTACTCTAATTAAAGTATTATAACTCAAGATTTTGTCAGTATTTAAAGTTCTTCTTCTAGCTACCCTTCCATTTTTCTTGGTGCCTTCTGTTCAATGCATATGGTATTTATGACAAAATAAAATATGATCATCTAATATCAATCATTCACACCATTTAACTTCTAGAATGTTGTTTGTGTTTGTCATTTCAGACATCAGGGCAGAAGATGCGGGTGAATATAAATGTGAGATTCATTATGACCATGGGGTGGTAGGGAGTGTTCATCACAGACTAAATGTATGTAAGTAATTCACAATTTTTTTCTTTTCTCTGAAATGCATGTTGATTTCATAATTAACATTCATATAATATACAACTGTACTTTCTCATGTGCGCTTTCAAGGACAATAATTATGCCCAAGAGAGCTTACATTACAACAGTGTGAACACTGCTATGGGCTAATGAGCCCCCCAAACCGTGTAAACATTTTTTTACTTTAAAATGCCTGGATCCGAAGCAGATGCTTCCAACATACAAAACAAGCATGACAATTCAAGCTAACACATATTGAAATAATTTTGTCAAGCTCTGATATAACAGATCATTTATAAATAAGATGTTTATACATTCATTTTCTTAGCATTCATATGAATGGACTGAAGTACCTACAATGTTGTCTTGGATAGTATTTGCATAGAATTATGTTTTTTTCCTTTGTGTTCACAACATTGTGCCATTTTCTTGGTTTTCTCATTTTTCTATTGTATTAATGTTGAACTCTTATAGATGTGGCACCAGTAACTGAGCATGACAAAGGTATGTACAATAACATGTATTTTTGAAAAATCATTAATAGTATTAGCTAGACTGACCTTTGTTTTTTTATAACTTTTATTTACTTTTCTTTACTTTAATACATTCAAAGCCTAAACTTTGAAAAGAAACATTAAGATACATGTTATTTTGGTTATCTGAAAAACACACAATTTTGTGAAAATAATGAAGTGTCATCACTAATTCTTCAAATGAAATATGCACAATCTTGCAGTTTTTGCGTTTATATCAATTTCATTTGATGTACTTGTTAACAGATATCACAACAACTGAGCAAGGCTTAGGTATGTATAATGCTGTAACATTTATTACAACTTACACACACACATTTTCTTGACATTATTAATTTAGAATGAAATGAACAAAATAATTAATTTTACTGCAGCTTCATACTGAACAGATTACTAGGTATAAGGTGAATAACAGAGAAATAAATGGGCTTGCTTTCATTTTTGGAAATATTCAAAACATGATTATCTTTCACTTTTCCTCACCTCATCTTCTCTTGTGTAATTTCCTAACAGATACGACCATAGTAACTGGACAGGGCAAAGGTATGTATACAAACTCTTTACAGTACAGACAACAACACCTTTCATTTTCTCCATTACTATACAGTTCGTCTTGGGGGTCACAGGTCATGGTCAACGTTCAAAAGGGTCGTCTTCGTAACAGAACTCTTAAAAGATATTTTACTTCAAATAAAGTATAACAATTACACCGAAAATCATGTTGCTTGATTTATTTTCACTATCTTCATATGTTTTCCTTCAGATTCAAAATATCATATATTTTCTAGGTTGTCTAATTTTCTTTTGTGTTACATTTGAACAGATATTACAACAGTTCCTGAACTTGGCAAAGGTAGGTTTACTGTTTCAAGCTTTCATACTTTGCAATTTTTTGTGACACATTTTAGTTTTACTATTTTGTCAATATAAAAGAGCAAACACTTATGTTTTTCTCTCGTGTTCAAAACATATAATCTTACACTTTTCTTTATCTCAATTTCTTG
Source organism: Pharyngocirrus eroticus (assembly GCA_033118115.1). Lineage (NCBI taxonomy): Eukaryota > Metazoa > Annelida > Polychaeta > Saccocirridae > Pharyngocirrus > Pharyngocirrus eroticus. The sequence goes on from JAVSBT010078441.1 coordinate 8,431, forward strand.
TGTGTAACTTTTCAATAGATACCCCACCAGTAACTGGACAGGGTAAAGGTATGTATATACCTTAGAATAAATCTTGCCTCATCCTTTAACTGTCTTTAAAATGTGCATTTATCACAAAGTTTACAAAATAGATTTGAATTTGATTTCATGTAAAATTTTGGGGAGTAGGGACAGCTTACAAGCTATCTCTAAATCATTTGTTCACAAATAAAACTTGAAGAAAAGAGCTTAATAGTAGTGAAAAATGTACTGCACCAGTAGGCATAAACATATAAACTTTTGGGTATTCATAGTCATCAAAGTGAAGATTATGTCAACCATTTTGCCATATTTATAGAGTAAAAATGGGGGGGGTTTAAAAATATGGCGGGGTTAACATGAAACTAAACTTGGTATTGATGATATGATTATCTTCATTCTACATGTGTCCATGGTGTTTTCTAAATTGCAGAAGCTCTGGGAGTAAAATTTGTTTTCAATACTTTTCTGTAACTTGTAAGGCTTTCCCTAGTACAAACAAAGATTTTTGTGCAAATTTATTGATTTTCGATTTAAGGGCTCTTTTATCTTGAGTGGACTTTTAGACAAAATACTTATCATCAGAGAGCAAAGGATTTTTTCTGCTACTTTTCTACTTTTTTGTAATATATTGAGATGTTTTTTCAAACTCATTCATCACTATTATATGGTGGTATAATTTTACTTTTGTGTTATTTTCTAACAGATACCACAATAGAAGCTGAACAAGGCATAGGTATGTACTAGTGTACTGTAACAAATTCATAAAACCAATAGGCTAGCCACGCATTGTGGATCCTGTTTAGTTAATTTTATTTTCTGTTTACAAATATTGAAGTATCTATCACTTAAGTAAAGTTGAAAGAAAGGGGAAAAAAAATCATGTCTTTTACAACAATTTTTTTCTTTTTTTCTTATGCATCATCTTCATAGAGTAAAATATATATAACCTGTTCATAATGATACATTTATATTTCAATTTTGTATTGCTTTATTGGTTGTTTATTTTTCTTTTGTGTCAATTTTGAACAGGCACCACCCAAGGAACAGAGCAAGACTCAGGCATGTATAGTTTGTAAAATTGAACTTGGCTATTGACCAACCAAGGTCTTCTCATGTAATGTGTTTATTTTGTAAAATCTATGGAAACGGAATAAATTTATTACATCAAAGGAACAAAAAACAATGTTTACAGTTTACTGGCTTGCATTATATTTGTAAATTAATATTTTTCCTTCAAATTTACAAAATCATACATTTTCATTGTTGTCTTACTATCTCTTATTTTACGTTTGAACAGATGTCACACCAGTTACTGAGCAAAGCAAAGGTATGTATACTATTACTCTTTAGATTACAGAAAACAAAAGCTTTCATTTTTTATTGTTTTTTCCTTGCCCTTGACCCCAATTAATATTCATTGAACCTTCCTAGATCTTCACCACTTATCATGATTATTTCAAATTTACAACATGTCATATTTTAAGATACATCCTAACTGAATATCAGATTCATTTCTTCATGTAAAAATCACAAAGAAAAAAATGAAAAGTAGATGAGTTATGACATTTTGATTCGATGATAAGCAACTGTTAATCTTATTTTGCATTTCATTCTCTAAATATTTTTTTTTTCTTTTATAAGGATTAGATCTGCCAATCATAGGGGGCCTAGTTGGTGTTATAGTTATTTTAATAATAACTGTTTTGATCATATGTTTCAGGTAAATGAAGCTGTTACAATCATAATCATTAAAAGTACCTGTAATGTGTTTTGGATTGGTTTGATTGATATTATTCATTAGCACACTAAAGTTTTTGTGAATAACTCAATTTGATAGTTCAAATATCTTACTAGTAATATTATATTTCAGAAAAAGAAAAAATAATAACAACAGTGACCACATGAATATGAAAAATAGGACTTCAGAAAATGATTTGCAAAATTCAGATACAAAGGGTAGGTATAAGTTTTAATGGAATATAGATATTCTAGGGCTACCTCTTGGACTTGTGTTATAAAACTCCTTTTAAAAACAAATGTGGGAGAAAAGTTACCAGAGAGCAACGCATGGGGAGCTATTCCACCAGACATGAAATAATTTATCTAGGGCTACCTCTTGGACTTGTGTTTCACTGTATTTCTCTTGTTATAAAACTCCTTTTAAAAACAAATGTGTCATTTTGATACAATATCAACATTATGAAAATGATTTTTATGAAAGGCAAAATAGTTGCTGGGACTCAACTTTAAATGTTATCACAATTTAAGTATTAACATTTGTGATAATCCTTTTGAGAAATGGGCAGCCAGGTTTCTCATAATATTTCTTAATATCATCTAATATTAGGAAAGCAAGAACCGGAACCTGACTATGAATATGAAAATGAATATGAACATGAATATGCAAGGCCAAGATCTGAGTATCAGCAGACAGAAACTGAATATGCCAGTCCGGACCAAGAATATTACAACGTTGCTGAACACAACTATGCAAAGGTTGAAAATGAATATGAAAGGACAAAATATGTGCCGTCACAACAAATATATGATAAGATATAAGAAAGCATAAAAATAAGAGAAACTTTGAAGGTGTGATGAATAAAACACCAAATGTAATATGTTAGAGCTATTGCATGTAGCTATGTGAATATCTCTAAAAAAGATGTAAAACATAAATATATATTTTTAAAAAGATGTAGGACATGAATAGTGCTATCATCTACAAAAACAAAAGAACACAATTCTTATATTTGTTTCCTTTTTAGTGAGGAAAAGTGACAACATTAATAATGATAGAAATATGATGATTATCACCAATATTAGTAGCTGTTGTAGTAGCTGTAGTTGTATGAGTAGGTGTTAGTTGGAATAATAATTGTAGCAGAAGTTCAAAAGTTAAACCTTTTAATATATTCCAAAATCAGAAAGCTAATAACAAAAAAAGACTGAACACATTCAGTTGTTTTTTTCATCTCAGTTAGTGTTACAAATAAAAGCCAAAAACAGCATGGATATCATAACAAGGATGTCCCAAGAAAGCCTAGGGCTTATTTCCACTGTGGTCCTTAGAATAAACTAATTACAAAACATAACAATTTTAACATATTTTCTCCAGCTTTTCCAACAGACTTTCTTTATTGCTTTTTTGAACAATCTTTTAATTTCATTTTTTTGCAATGATGTAGGGTTTGAATTCCAAGCATTAATGGCTGAAAAAAGAAAACCTTTGGCTCAAGGGCCTTTTATTTTTAATAAAACCGTATTTTAAATGTGAGTGCTTCTGGTGTGTGTGCATTGTGACTATTTCTTGTGAAAGTGATTTCCGGTTTGCGATATGTAAGGGCAATTCCATAAATTATGTTATGTTTGGTATGTAATCTTAATCAATTTATTCAGGCAGAAACTGGTTGTAAACCAGCATTATGAAATTCAATTGAATCTAAATGAGACCTGTTCTTTAATGTTGTTTGAAGATTATTTTTATATTTAGTTGAGAGGCTAGCTTTCTATGAGGTGCAGGGATAATCAAAATGAGGTTGTAAAACTGCATGGAAAGGAAGTGTTTTTGTTATTTGATTGTTTGAATAGACATTTTAATTTTGAATTACACTTTTTCATAATATTTTGTGCAATAGATATTCTTTTGAGGCTTTGGTCAAGATCAATCCCTAAATATTTTACTGCAATTTGAAAAATACGATCTGACCCGCTCCATACTCTTGTTGGAAAATAACTTTTCTTATAGAAAATAGGTTTTTGTAAGTCCAGGATGAACATATTTGTAGAGAATGAAATTCAAAATTGCTACAAGTGTTATCTGCTAAGTAAATTAAGCAAGTTTCTGTTGAGTGTGATTTTCTGAAGCCTGATTGATGTTCATAGATTAAATCTTTCTCTAACGTAGTCGGTAATCGGATAAAAAACTAGTGTTTCTAAATAATTATTTTAAACGTCCTTGGCATGTATTGTCTTTAATTGTTTAACTGCTATACCAGAGAGCAATCCATGTGGAGCTATTCCACCAGGCATGTTGGAAACTTAAAAAGAATTTATTAAAATGTCTAAATAGTGCTAATGATATTATACTACATTCACCTTTCAATTTTAAAATTAATGTACTATAAATGTTCAATGTTGATAAGAAATAAACTGGGGTTACAAAAGGAAACAAAAAGAAGTTGGCTTATTTGGTTTTTGGTGTATTTTGTTAGCGATAGGGGCGCTTTGAGGCTTGAAAGTGATTTTTAAGTTGAAATTTGTTGAAGCATTTCAGACGTCTATAGTCCGAATATACTTGAGTGGTCTTTATACCAAATATGCTGGGTGGAACAACGTTTTCTTCAGCAATCTAAAAGATGTTTTAAAATAAACATCACATAATTTATGTCTTTTTAATGTAAAATGTATAAACAAGGTTAAAGTAATCTGTTTCCCACATGGTTGAACATCTATAATTACAGAAACACCTTAACATTTTTTTAACTGTCCTGTTTGAGAAATGCACAAGTTAGGTCAAAGGTCATGGCTACTCTAAAAGAAAGTATATAGAACCAAAGTTTTGTAAATTGTGTGCAAATATCCTATCATGATATTGTATAGTATTGTATTGTATTGTAATTTGTATTGTATTGTCTTTTTTAAATATGGTTATCCATTCAGTTCCATAGAAATCATCTCCCACAGAGCCCCAGGGGAATTACAGAGCAAATATTATTGTCAGGAAAGATTTTGAAGAATATTTGATACAAATAAGAAAACTGTTCCTAGCAATTGTTATCCATTTTTTGTTCAAGCTTTATTTACATGTAGATGCAAATGTGTACCGTATTATCTCTAATGTTCTTTGGGTGACTTTAATAACCTTTGAAGGATTGAATTAACAAATATAGTTTATAGCATTACGATAAAAACAAATCAATAAAAACTTGGTTTTTATCAGTATTGGCCTAAGTAGGTCGATATTTTGTTATATTATTATTGGTGCAGTTCATTGATTTTCAACATGGAATGTTGAATTATTTCTTTCCAATTCTTTCTGTTCTTGGCAGTTTATTTTTGCTGTGCATAGCTTTTTAAATGCATTGCTTGCAAGTCTTTCTTGCACTGCTGTAGCCATGATTGTTTTGCCTGTCAATACTACAACTGTGTAATTACATTTCACATTCCAAATAATTGTACCAGCTGACTAATTCATGATAAGAAGAAAAAGAACAAATCTGATTTTATTCTCTGAATATGTAATTGAAACCTTGTGCTAATGAGTCATAACTTAATATATTCAAAGTTGCTTCAATCCCTCCTAGAACGAACTTCTAACATAATTCAATTATTATCTAGAAATTTAAACCACCAAAGCTACGACATGTGGTAAGTATAATCTTACATTATATAATCAGAGTGGTTTAATGTACTCAAATTTTGAGTTTTATGATTAATATTTTTATTCAAAAGCTAGTTTCTCTTCTTCATTTGTTTTCAACTCTAGTAAATCGTACCACTTGTTTTAGTGGAAAGTCTCCAAACCAAGGAAATAAGGCAGGGCACCATTGCTTAGCGAAGGTCCAGCCACCTTCTGATATGTGTTTGAATACTTCCCATTTAAACCACCCTGTCTCTGAATAAAATTGTTCATTAACTGGTACACATTCAGGCTTTCTTATGAACTCTGTTCTACCCTCAAGCATCCATGTATGTTCCCGCATTGACGGAATGTTTAAACGTGATTCAATAAAACCACATAGCTCAGGTGTGACGTGTAATGGTCCTAGGATAATTTGAGGAAAGCATGAATATAACTTGAGAAATCTTGTGATGCGTTTTTTGTGTTTACAGTTACCCTCACAAACCTGTCCTTATTGTCATGTTGTTCATATTCCCCCTCGTCCTCAGCATTTTCGGGGTATGAAATGTCATCATCATCATCATCATCATAATCATCATAAGCAGCATCATTATTTTCACCATCATCATCATTATCAACATCATCGTCATCATCATCAACATCAACCCATTCATCTTCTTCTGCATCACCATCCTCGAAATCATCCTCATTATAGACGCCAGTATCAGCGTTATCATCATCATCATCATTAGAATAAGTGCCATAATTATCATTATTAACTTGATCATCATCCAAATTGCCATCACCAATCCCCCCTATATCCATGTCTTGAGTATCACTTCTAGTTGTATATATTTCCTCTGCAGATACAATTTGGTTTTGGTTTAGACATGGAACAACTGAAGGGTGTTCTGGATTGTCTTGACAATCGACATCTTTTGAAACATTTGACTCCTTTTCATTCTGACTCGGATGACAGAGGAATATGTAACCCATTCCGAGTGTTGATACAGTGGAGAGAGGCATGCCTTTGAGATAAGCAATGGGGCATTCCATGTTGCAAGGAAAACTTTCGTTTCTCATAACTACTGTGAATTGTGAACCCAAATCATCGAAACAATCAAATGGCAATAAACCACAAAGAAGCAGTCTAACAGGTCTCTCTTTGCACGTATTTTGTGACTGTGGTAAATCGACATAATGTATGATGCCTCTCGTTAAGTATGTATTAATTGCTTCAAGTTTAGGAAAATGTTCACAAATATTCCTACAACAGGGGGTGTAGTAGTCATCTGACAAAACAGACACAAGTTCAACCCATTGTCTAGTCCAATAATTTAGTGATTTTAGTTCTTCAGGGAAAAGCGTAAAAATCTTTCTCACTTTGCAGCCACTCAATGTGTCTTCCAATATCTTGCAGTTGTGGCTAAACATAACGAACAGTGTGCCTGGATAGCGTTTGCCATCCCCAACTTTGAACGAAGTGAATCCTACCACTAGCATCACATCTTTCTCATTCTTGATATTCTGAGGCAAGGTCGATTTGTCTCTGTACACAGTGTCTAGATCACCATAATATGTGATAGCATTTAGGTTGGGAAATATGCTACATAGATAGGCAACTTCAAAAACTACCTCACAATTGTGAAAACCAATCTCTCTGATATTGGATCCAGCCATCAAAGGCAACCTTTTCATCACTGCTCTAGCAGAATTATATATTTGAATGGTGTGGAACCGTTCAGCCCTTTGACACTCGTCAAAGATACAGCGGATCTGCTCTGCATCAGTGTGACACCCCCCTGTAAGTGTCAGGTGCTTGCAGTCAGGGTCAACCGATTGCATTACATGAAAGGCAGCCGCTAAAGAATGTGCTGAAGAGCAATGCACAGGAATGGTTTCAAGAAGTGTATCAGCTTTGATATCATCCCTCCCTTGCTCAAAAATTAACTGTATCTTAAATACAGAAATGTAGACAGGATCATCTTTTTTTGAGATTACATGTTTGCTTTCATCCTTTTCGTTGTCCTCGACTAATGACATCATAATGTCAAAAGTATCCGAAGACATGCCAGCCGCAAAGAAGAAAGCATGATGTAACTTATGTTTTCTGAGAAGAATCTCTTTTATTTCAGTTTGAAAAAGGTTCTTGATTTCTGAGGGACACTCAACTAGCCACAGCCCAGCAAAATATTCATGGAATAATTTGTGGCTAAACTGTATAACTGATCCTTGGGGGTCTTCAACAGTAAAAATACCAAGCTGACTGATTTCATCCATACTCAAAAAGCAATCATCAAAATCCTCCAAAGAAAATACCACTTTTCCTGTCACAAGGGTCTTGAAAGCTAATTTGGCAACAAGAAACAGAATATGTCTTGTCTTTCTATGCACTTTCCTTTCAAGTGGATTCCTGTCAAACTCTAGAGGAATAATTTCCCCTTTGTCCCTTTTAGACCAAAATAGGATAAGTTTTTCTTTCAGAAATGTGTTGAAGAGTTGGGTTGCTGTGTCTGGCA
>JAVSBT010078552.1:0-16310 GCA_033118115.1 Pharyngocirrus eroticus
CTTGTATAATCTTAATGTATTTTGTTTGTTCTTGTTCATGTCTGTGTAAGCCTGTATTTCAAAAGGAAAATTTCCCCTTAGAGGGACAATAAAGCTTTATTATTATTATTATTATAATTATATAACTGTTTATAATTTGTTTGAATAAATAGCATTCGATTATCATTCTTGACAATTTTCATTGGCATATGGAAGTATTTTTGCAAAGAAGTAGGAAAACCAATTATCATAACTTATGTATAACATATAATTATAAACTGTAAAACCCACCATCAAGTATTCTATAAAACTTTTCTTAAGGAAGTGTGAGCCCTCTTAATTGGGGTCTTATTGCTTTTTTTGATATGCATGAACATATGTCCCAACAAATATTCTATAAAAGATAATGCTATAAAAGTATATATTTTTATATGATGTCACTTAAATTTATATGAATTTTATTTAACGTATCTTTTTTCAAGCCACATGGAGATTTTTCTATTTCAAGATATTAAAAAACAAAAACATCATCTTTAGAGCATGTTTTTAGCATTAATATCCTATCAGAATTGTTATATCCCTTTTCAAAGTGAAAATATGACTATTTGAAGTAATAAAAATCACTGAAAAAATTGACTATTTTGATATAACTACCTACTACACTTTTATCACTTAAAATAGGGATAGTGCCTGCAAAATGATGAGAAACTTTTTTACCCTTTTCATCTTATAGCGCTCGGTGGCTGATTCAAGTGTCTACCATCGCCACCATAGCAATATATTACATTCACAAAACTACTTAAACTTGTCCTTAACGTAGCGTGGGTAGTGTCCTATGCGCAGAACTCCGAAAAAGAGAGGGGTAGATGGTTCAGGTATCCCTGTGCAAGTCTTAATATTTGATAAAGAATGGTGTATCACCATGCAATTATGGATCAACATAAAACGCAAACGATTTCTTAAAGATGCTGAAGAAAAGTAATCCAATGCAAAACAAATAATTATGTTTGTAATGCCAACCAGTGTCAAATATTTATAGAAAGAAAAAAAAATCATTTTGAAAACTTTCTTTATAACTTGACAGTGCTCCTTCTTGACTAAACGAATCAATTTGAAGAATTCTGAAGCATCTCTTTTTTGATAAGATTTCTATTCCACATGTTATAGTGAGGGATTATCAGGGACTTGTGATTCACTCTTTTAAATTTGTCAATAAGAGTGTATATGACAAAAACATTTTTTATAGCGAAATTTTGACTTTTTTGATTTTTTAAGCTGTATTTACATTGAATCAATTTGAAGTGACTTTTTGTTTAGAGCCAGCATTATAATCTTCTGAGCCACTTATAGTCTTTTGAACGATCTGGATTGTCTTTAAAGGAAAGAGTTTACACTGACTAGAAAGTCGCAAAAATTTAAAGATAGTGTGCATTTGCCAAGTTGGCAATGCTAAAAGGTCAAACGATTTGATACACTTTAACTAGACAGCCTTTACAACATAGTCTAATAGTTTTAAAACTTTGGACTGGTTAAAAAAATTTACCCTCCTGAGTAAAACTTTTTAACCAGTCCAAAGTTTTAAAACTATTAGACTATGAATAATCTGGTTAAATGAATCTACACAAGAAGCCTTTACAACAGTATCTGCATTTAGTCTATAGACTTCTAAAAGGCTTCAAAGATTTTCAGTTAAGAAGTCACTTCAAAACGACTCAATGTAAACACAGCTTTACTTGTTAAATCAAGTGCAGTGAAATGCAAGTAGCCAAGGATTTACATTATGTAACAAAGTAATGTTCCGGTTTACCCAAAGTTTTACATTACGTTACTTTTCATACGTCACGTCTTAGCAACCACTCAAGAAACACGCAAATCAAGGAGCCAAAATTACTTTGACGTTTCTTCTAGATAGAGCCAATCATGGCCACTTTGCCAGATTCCAATCAACAAAGACACTGCCAACCTTGTGCAAAACTTCGCAAAGTTGTGAACGAATTGGGAGATTTCTTGTTCAAACGTTTTCTCAGACAAATTGAATTCTTTGTCAAAGACTATTCAGAGGTGGAGAATCATCACGTAATTAAAGAACTTGATATCGTGGAGGTCACTGGAAATGATCCTGTCATATTTTCTTCGCCTAGTAAGGTTAAAGGATTATTAAATGAACTCGGTTATAACCTTGGTGAACACATTGGCATTTGTGAAAATGCTGAAATTAGAGCGTTGACTACATCCTCCGAGTCTAAATGTTTCAAAACTGAAGACAAGACGGTTCTCCTTACTGAGCATGTGGATATATCGCACAATCTCATGGAAATGATCCTGCTACGGGGACGCTTGTCGGAACGCGAGGCCAAGCGTCTTTTCACCGATCTTGTATTGGCAGTCAATACATACCACGACTATGACATTCATCATGGTGATTTGAAATGTGAAAATATTTTCATTGGTACCAATACAGAAGTAATAATTGATTCCGGTTATTGTCACTACTCTATCGAAACTGGAACTGGCCAGAATGAATTAAACAAGTGTTATCTTGGCAGTTGGGCTTATGCTGCTCCCGAGGTCCTCAGTGGCCTTCCATTTAGCCCAAGGATGGCGGATATGTGGAGTTTGGGCGTGATTCTTTTCACAATGGTGTACGGGTTTAAGCCCTATGGTGATTCTACCTGTAGGGAAGAAGTTCTGGCTCAAATTAAGAAGAAATTAAGTTTTCCTTCATTCTTTATCGTTTGTGTTTCTCATTCATGCCATACGTTGATACGCCATCTATTGGAACCTGACGTCAACCAAAGATCTACAATGTTAGAAGTGTTGTACAATAGTTGGCTCAAAAGGACACCGATATGATATTTGTTTCATTGGAATTTACCAAATGAGAAAATTATATTATGATTATAATTATAGTTTTATGTAATATAAGCTCAACTGTGCATTATAGTAAGATTATCATAAATTAACTAAACTTTTTTGATGCACTTTTTATATGAAAGATTTATTATCAATTTCGTGATGAGGATGGAAAGCTTTGATAATAAATCTTTCTTATAAAAGTGCATCAAAAATGTTAAGTTCATTAATGATTATAATTATGTACCAGGACGATATAAGACCATTATTCCTTTTTTAAAATTTAAACAATCAGCATAGTAATAACATCAGTACAAATACTTCCATAGTCGCTGAGACAGAACAACATTTTTGTATATCTTGCCATCTAATTCTTCTTTAATTCAACATTTAAAGTATTAAAATGTTATTAGGTTCGTTAATTTAAGGAGGCATGAGTGTTACAGAAATATGTTGTAGTTAACAAAGAATTGCAAATAAATTCAAAAATGCACCTATTCGGAGTGGCTTTTTTGCTACTTAATCAGTTACCGACAGCAAGCTTTGCCTGTTTTGGCTTATAGGTGCTTAATCCATATACATGTAACAAATAAATTAATATGGATAGATGCCATTTATTGTTTGTAAAAAAATATAGGATCCTTATGATCAGAAAAGGCTTATTGTAATGATATCGATATTGACAATCATTGTATGTCAGTTTATGGGATAATAGGTCTCCAGGAATATGAAGCTTGCCAGTAACTTCAAATTTACTTCTCTGAAAAAACTAAGTAATTCTCTTATCCCTTATTGCTTCCTTATGCTACTTTAAGTGTGTTGATTATATGGCTGTTAAAATAGCTTCTAAGATAGCAACATGCTTTGTTTCTATGTACATCCTTCACTAGAATAAAATCTAATTTACCTTTGATTAAGATGGAGACCTTTGTTCCCTCTCTTAAGCAAAACACTTATGTGAATAGATCATAAAATCTTGATTAGCTTTGACTGAAATGCCTAACTGTCCATAGTAAGCAATCATGATTTATCAAAGATGTGGTCATAAGATGTATTATGTGTAAACAAAAATTGTGGACTTGCAATCAGAATGCAATAATCTCAAAATAGTACAGGATGTAACATGGCCTTAAGCCAAAGAGAGTGACTGTGATTCACTTTCAACCAATCAAATGTGTGGACCAGATTATCTTTTATTACTCAGAAAGGTAATGTGTATTTAGGACAGTATTAGTATTGTTTTAGTAGGGAAGGCTACAATGCTTTGGTGATAGTAACACAACAAATCTCCAAGATGAAGAAGTTGCTTTTATTTTGTGTCTGTACTGTTCTTTTGATTCCAATGATGGATGCCTCATCAAATGATGAAGTATTTTTTGAGGATGCCTTGACGGGGAGTCTGAATGACTTTGTAAAGCCTTTTTATAAATGCATGACATTCTTTATGGAGTCCATGCTACAGAGCAAGACAATAATATCCCTAAATAAGTCTATAGAGGGAGGCTTGGAGAGTCTTGACAGTGGTGAAAGCTTTGTAAAAAATTGGCAAAAGTTTGCAGTTCATTATGTTGGCATGCTAGTTTTGATAGCCTTCAGCGTATTGTTCCTAGTTTTATACCCATGTATAGCATGCATCTTCTGTTGTTGCAGATGCTGCTGTGGGAAGTGCGGAGGCCAACTCAAAGGTGACAAGGAAAACAAGGGTAAAAGATATTCATGCCGTTTGAAGGTTTACACCTTCTTCTTCGTCGTCTTTGTAGCAACTGCTACTGCAGGAGTTTTCATCATGATTGCATCAGGTGTCCTACTTATGGAACAGATCAAGGAAGGGGACTTATCAAATAATATACAGAACGCAATGCTACAGTTTGAAGATTACGCTGGTGATGTTACAGATGAAGTAAGAAATGATGTGTATGGAAAGATAGAGACAACCGCCAATGATGCTGTAGACCAGTTCAGTGATATTGGAGGTTATGGTGTCGAATATCTAACAAACAAGGCTGGTGTGGCTGCTCCATTAAACCACATGGAAGGCTATGCTAATGGACTCCAAGATGGCCTACACGCCATGAATGATTCACTCACATCTCTTCAAGCAAAAGAAGTAATGCTTGAAGATCAGTTAAGTGTTATTAGGACAAACATAAGCAATTACTGTAGCCCACCGGAACCCCCAAATTGTGCCTATCTCAAAAGAGCTCTATTTGTAAATGCAAGTTACAACTCTCTCAGTCACCCTATTGACCAATTGGATGCTGCAAACATTGCTGCAATGGGTTTCAATGAAGCTATGAAAGACCTTAAGAATATCAGTGAAAGCCTGGGGAATGCTACAGAAAGCTTTGTCTCTGAGATGAGGAATGGTCTTGACAGTATTCTTAGTACTCTGAACAAGTCTGTTGATACCATCGAAACAGAAATACAAAAATATAGCAATGTGAGTAGGGATGTCAGAAAAACAATCAGAGACGTTCAGGATCAATACATGAGCCATTGGGGTGGTATAGGCTGTTGGATTCTATTAGGATTCTCCATTGCCGTTTTACCAGTTATGGGTACACTCTATTTAGGCCTTACCTGTGGTATATTCGGAAAACCAAAAGGGAAAAAAGCATGCTGTTACAAGCCTAAGGGTTCAAATTATATCATGGGGGGTGTCAATGCCTATCTGGGCTGCCTATGGTTTTTGATGCTTGTGACAGTTGTGGTGTTTATAGGAGGATCCTTGGTTCACAACGAAGCTTGCCGTTATTTTGCAAAACCTGAGCAGTACAAATCGGACCTACAATATGCAGACTATGTGTTGGAGAAGTTTGTCTTCAAAGACACCAATTTCTCCCTCACTGGAGTACTTGATGCGTGTGAAAATGACAAGTCACTTTACAAAGCTCTTCAACTTGAGAAATTTGGGATCAACATTACAGCCATTTTAGATTCCAATAACACTGGAATCAAGGCTGCCATAGATAAAATACTTACCATTCCAATTGACATAGGTACTGTCACAATCTACGACCCAAATATGTATACAGTCTTTGGCCTCCTGTACTCATCACTATCCTTGATCGATTATTCTGCATTTGTTAATGAAACGGACACTCAAATAGTATCTGGTGATGTTTCAAAAGTTATTGTTGACTTAGAGAAAGCAGGCTTAACTGATGAAGCTGAGACTCTGAAGAAGATAAATTCAGGTTTACTGTCTGAGATGCTTGCTGCAAAAAAAACATTGCGGGAAAATCTTTTCTCGGTACACAACTTATCCCAAGTCACAGATATAAACGCCACCATTGCAAACCTGAGCGACTCAGAAGCTATTTTAAATCAAAATGCAACGTGGATCATGGATGATTTCAAGAAGGATATGAGTACTGGACTGCAAAACCTGATTGAAGATGGCATTGACGATGTTGCCTATGCATTAACAGACACCCTTGGTCAATGTCGCCCTGCTTACAATGCCATAATGAACGCTCTGACAGCCGGTTGCACTCAGTTTTTGTACCCCTTTAATGCTTTCTGGTTCTGCCATGGTTGGACATTTGCTTTCCTTATGGTTGCGTTTATCTTTGGAGGTAAGCTGTCTACGCTTTATCGTCAAAAGGACAATGAAGGAGCAGTCTACCCAGAGGAAGCTGAGGCAATCACCATGCAAGACTATGTTAAGCCAGATGATCCCCCACCTTATTCTTCTAGTTCTAAACCAGGATATGAGCCTATCAGGAAAAATAAAATCACACCTGTAGATTTTTAAATCATGCCCCAAAGAAGGGCTACTAAACAGGTACTTTTAACAGCTTGTGTTATATCCTTTTTAGGAAATAATTATACAAATTTATGTAGGGTCAAAGACTAATGATCTCTTCAGCTAGCAAATCATTCTATTGTTTTGATCATACTCTAAAAAGGACAAAACAAGGACTTCTTGTCATTGGTAAAATTATAACAAAATTGCTCATACGATAGCCCAAATTACACCTGTTTCTGAAAATTGGTAACAGGAGCTGAGTTAAAATGTATGGCTTCATTAACAAGGCTAGAAAGAAATTAATATATAATAGTATAGAAGAACATCTATGTAGTCTTGTAGCAATTTTTATAGACATAGAAAGTGTATCTGTTATGAAGATTCTTAACAAATCTTATATTTTCCACAAAAAAAATCAGTTTTTTTTTAATACTTCAAGCAAAATTATTACACATTTTTTAGTATTAAAATTAATGAGGTATTTTGAATATATCTATATTTGTTATCAATCATAGCAACTTGCACTGTAATATATAGTTGATTTTGAGAAAGCAACGATTCAGACAATGTCAAGTGGTATTTTTTGTCATGTGAAGTTTGATTTGAACTATTGATTTGAAAGCTGATAAAGATATGTGTTTTTTAAAAAGACAGATAATCTGTTTCACAAGATCATGTAGTAACTTGAAGAGATTCATTGTGCTCTCTTGATTATATAGCTTGATAAAGTGTCCTTTATACTGCAAATTATTGATAACGATAATCTTGAGTATACTTGAGTATGATTTTTCAATGTGATAAGTTGGACATTTCCATGAAACTAATCAGTGTAGATGATTTTGATATTTCTCCATATTGTCTGAGTTAGTATTATTATGGATTAGCTTGTACATGTCATTTTTAAACTGTGATAGCATGTTAAAAGCTGAGCAATTTGTTTTTATTAAGTGATACCGGTATTTCTTATTTTTTAGAGTGAATAATTATTTTTTCTATGTTGTCTGCTTTTGTATGGCCTGGGAATTGATAGTGTTAATAAGCAATTCTGTGATATTATTTTGTTATGTTTTTCATATTTTACACCATCAATAATTTAATAGCAATCTAACAGAATTTCACAATATTTACTTTTGAAATGTGTAATTTACATGATTATAGAGCAACATAATTGGACCAAAATCCTTTGCCACCTGATAATGTGTAAAATAAAATGTATTAAACGACTAACTCTATATTTTTACTAAATGTACCAATTAATTATTACTATTTAATTAGACAGATAATAACTTTACACAAAGTGATATAATACGATAGGTTAAGTGTTTTCTGTCTTACAGTTATTAATTATGATATGAGATTCTACTTCAAAATTACTACAGGCAGCTTTTTGTGTTATGTGCCATATACCATGCTCTATAATATTATCACTTTTTCATACATGTTTGTAGTATGATTGTAATATATTATATAAAAAACAATTAAACCTAGTTTCAGTCTTATATAAATTAATCTAGCCAGTGATTAATAGTAATTGCTATGAACTTTTGACTGGTTATGTTCTTGCTGAGATCTTTTGATTATGTCTGTTATGTAGAAAAAATTATTCAACTTTGGAACATAGTTTTTTTTGGAGAGAATTTTGATGATCCAAAGTTGAATGCTTTTTCTATATATATGGATTTTGGAACCAATAATCTATTTGATAATGATACTTCTGTAATCGTTGTAAATCATATTGACAAAGATTACAGATTAGTCAAAAGCTCAAATCAATACCTTACTCTTGTTGTGCTGTCATGTATAGATCAGGAATAAATAATTTGCCTGTTTTCAAACAATGAAATCTGAACTTTTTTATCAGTCTCCTTCTAAGTTAATTTCTTCCTTCATATCTTCCTTCCTTCATATCTTCCTTCCTTCCATTTATAAAATTCTGTCTACTTGATTCGTCTAGTCCCATTTCCAGAAATTTCGAGTTGTTAAGGCATTTTGATCTGGGCATGGGATATAGCAAGTACACATCAGATATTTTTCAAGGAATTATGGGAAATTCTAACAAAAAATGAGTGGAACAAAGCTTGGTTCAAAATGCTAGCAATTCTTTATTAGTATGTCAGTGTCATTTCATGATTTATTTTGTCATCACTTGGTCAGTTTTGTGTTATGGCCAATACTATCCAGTCCACAAAATGAGAAAGTCTTGTGAATACGTTAGGAGCTCCTTCTGCTTGGCAGCCTGAAGCACCAAATGATGTGGCTCCAACCTGTACCCACTTGTCACCAATGTGGCATTGCAGAGGACCACCTGAATCTCCCTGAAAAATCAGAAGATTATTACATTGGCAAACAAACACAAACCAGGGCTCGATTTACTTGAAGGGCCGAGAGGAACCAGCCGTTTTTACCCCATTATAAGGCATAGGGTGGGACCCATAGACCTTTTAAAGATTTTAGCCATTTTCTTAATAATCATGTTTACGGGTCCCTCAGAGCAAAAATAGTAAATCGACCCCTGCAAACTAACTTGTGCACATGATATAATTTTTCTTCATCTTAAAAGAAGGAACTGAGGGTGGGTGGGGTGGAGATGGTATGCCGCTCTTTTTCAAAGAGAGTTATGAACAATAGTGCACAGTCTTAATATATAAACACAATTAACAGTAAATCTTTAAATGAACAACAACATTGGGGTCAAGGCCATATTTTTTTGTAAACACTAAACAAAATTTTCCTCAGCATCAGAAGGGTTTATAATACAATGAATTAATTGGATCTTCTAGTTCCTGTTTGCAACATGTGCCAATTTCTTATCTATACATTTTTTAAACATTTTCTTAAAGTCTGTTTTTCTTTGTCTGTTTATCTCTAAATATAATAAGATGAAACAAGTGTCCACGTTTCTTAGAGATGTGAAGATGTGGACAGAGTGATCAATTTGATCAGAGTCACCCACTAATCAATAAATCCTGATATACTGATTACGTGTTTATTCATGTGACATTAAGTATGACACTATGAGACAAGGTAATCATGACACCTACTTGTTATTTCATAGGGATTGTCATGAATAATAAAGAAAATTCACATGCTTAATTTTATGTCTGTAACATGCCTCTTTTGTTATGCCACTGTCTAATCTTATCGTTTTTTGAATTAATATTGGAGTGAATTTTTATTTTTATTTTGGTGACAAATAGCACCAAGGATTTTGGGTTGTTGGTGCAATTGCACCAAGCAATGTTATCATACACCATTAATTTTGTGTAAATGTTTTTTTTTGCAAATATTTAATTCATCAACGTGATATGGTCATTATGAATATTTTTCTAACTTTGATAAATCCAACATCACCCAACTTTTTTTTCGTCACTGGACAGCCGGACCAGCAGGTCCAGATCTCAGCTGGACCAGACCAAAATTCTCTGGACTCGGATCAGTGGACCAGTAGTAAATTGCATACAAGTATAACCATGTTCAGGACTTTTTTTATTTCATTCTCTTGGATCAGTTCATAGCACCAGTAATTTGAAAATCATGAGTGCAGTATGGGTATGGTGCAACCGTACCCTCAAAATTTCAATGCCTGCACCATTCAAAAAAGTGAATTGTCCCATCACTAATAATAAACTTGTTTAACTCTCAGTTATATCAGTACCAGCCAACATTGTGATATCAAGAAGTAAGAAAACCACTCCGAATAAGTTCATTTTGGAATTTATTTGCAAAATTTCATAGATAATATCTACATCTTCAGGCATGTTATCTATGAAAATAAATTCCCAAGATAAACTTTTATTCGGAGTGGCTTTCTTTCTTCTTAACTCTCATTGTCATGACAAAAATATTATTTAATAGCTCAAGAGGTTCCTTACATTGCATGTTCCTTCTGGGATTCCATTTCCTGCACAGATGTGGTTTTCTTTAATGAGGCCCACTCTACCAGATCCTGTCTCCCATTTGTAATCACACACTTCATTGGTGATGACTTGGGTCCTGGCTTGGTTTAATGCATCTGCATCACCAGTACCTAGAAATTTAATAGTACCTTTGATCCTTTATCCATGAAAGGTTTAACTATTTGCAAATAGCTGCATTTTATTCTTTTGTACAAAATTATGTAAACTGTGTAGTATAAAGTAGAGATTTTTATAGTTTAAATAATTTACAATTTTTATAAAAAAATGAAATGAATAGGTTAGGAATTGATTTGATTTGATTTGATATGATATGATATGATATGATATGATATGATATGATATGATATGATATGATATGATATGATATGATGTGATATAATATGATAATATGATACGATACAATTTAATGGGATACATATATCACATGATAGAGAAAATATGATACTGATCAAGAGGAATTATACAGAAGAGAATCTTCACATGATTTGTGCAATTTTTCATGAAGTTTGAAAAAAAGAGGAATGGTACAATAAATGCACTTATCACCATACCAAATTCATATGACACAATAACATCATATCGTTGTTTATAAGATTTTAACGAGCTCTTAAATGTATCAGAAAATATCACTTAAACAACATCAAGTATCGTAGCAACAGGGGGCTCCAAGTATTTGGGTATAAGTCAAAGATTTCTAGCTACAGATTAAAAGGGTTTTATTAGTACTATAGTATATCAAAAACTGTTAAAAAAACACTTATCAAAAGGATTTGGTCATAATAACCGGACTAATGCAGGGAGACAATCTTCAAAAACCAACAGATCAAAATGTGGCCTCCAGCTGTAATAGATGGACACAATAAAAATGTTTTTACTTTAAGATGTTTTAAAGTGTATTAGTTGATTCAACTTAAACAACAAAATAGTGATTTATTTTTAGTTTGATCATATTTGGCTATTTACCCTGTGTCAGTCCCCATCCAGTAATTCTACAGTTGTCCTCCCCTGTTATATTCAATTCTTTCTGGTCTGGAAGACACACTGGCTGTAACCTCTCCCCGAAATCTAAAGGTTCAGACAATTTCAGTAAAACAAGATCATGGTTTGACCCAGGAACATTTGGGTCATAGTTTTCATGCTGTAAAAGAATAAAAAGATAATCTACATTAATTGTTTACTTGTACTGAAAACTTGTCGTGGAAGCAAGCTATTTAATTTATGGTTTACAAAAATTAAGAACATTTCATATTTTTAGCAATTTCTTTATTAGATTAACATATTTTTGATCCATTATACAAAATATTCTGATTCATATCCTGAGGATGATGCATGCCATAAGTGGCCTACTGAAGTTTTCTCATGGTAAAGATTTTTGAAACATATAACCAGCTGTATGATATTGCTTAGAATAATGGTTTTAAAAATGTACAGAATAATATGTACTATGGGGACAATGTATTTTAGCCAGTGAGTACTGCCACATGTTTGCTTGAATATTAGAGAACTGGGTAGGTTTGAAAGAGAAAGAGAATGCAGCATATATTTGAACCTACCACTACCCACTTTTCAAGTGTTAACTTTCTTTCATAAGGACTCCACCTGCCTTCATCTTTGTAATGTCTTTCAACAACAATGCGGAAGTTTGCTGGGTCATTTCTGGAAAAGCATACATTAATTTTAAAAATATTAAGGTAGGATGAGAAACTAGACAAGTCTACACATAAAAAAGAGATTTAAATGATTTAAAACATTCCACTTGAATTTTAATGCCCCAATAGAGCACATGCTAACCATGCTAGAAAGCTGAATGAACAAAACTTGAAGGTCAAGAATAGTCATAATTATTTGGGAGAAAACTGCTGGGACGTGACTCATTACATGCTCTGTATTTGTGCAATGGACACATAATGAATTGTAAAGTAAGCAGTTCCATAGAGCAAAAGCTATTTAGAATATATTTTAATGCCCTTGGACAGATGAGATAACAAATTAGTACTTTGAGTTCATTTTTAAAAGTTGAAATATTGGAGATTGAGCACAGGAGAAGAGGCAAGCTATGCCATAATCTTAACCCTGCTGTTGGAAGGGATCGGTCTCCCAATGTGGTTCTTTTAGTATTTTTAATATGAAGTGAAATTCTTTTTGGATCGTAGAGAATATTTCTTAGTATTTTGATATATCACATATATTATCCCGAGACAAGTTTGTGGATTCCCTTAAAAGTGAAAAGTGAATCTTAAATTGAATCCTATACTCTACTGGAAGATAGTGTTGATTGATTGGTTAAATTGAATGGCAACTTGAGCATGTCTTCCATCTAAAAATATCATACAGATGAGCATCAAAATACTCAAATGTTGATCCCTATACTTGACATAAGTACCTCCCTTGGAGACTAGAATACCTCACAAATATTGTTCAAGTCTTAGGCCACACTCTTACACCACATATATCAAAAAAGTACAATAGATAGTTTCATTCAGGCTTTAAACATTACAATGAAACAATTACTCTTGCATTTATCTATGAACTGTTGTAAATCAGATAAAGCACATATAGTTAAGGCCAGTTTACACTGATCAATTTCTCTAGGAATTTTTTTTAAAGCCATTTTCATAATCCTTTGTGTGACTAGAAATCAAATTCATAATAATTTGAGAGACTTGAAGTGACTTGAAGTCAATGTGTTTATATTGATATGTAAGTTGCAAAAGTTGAAAGCAGGTGAACACATGGCAATGCTAATAGGTCAAAAAATTCGTCAATAGACATCAAGAAAAAAAAAGCTCTAAAATCGCAATTGTGTTTAGACTGTAGACTTCTGAAATGCTTCAAAGATTGGCAGCTAAAAATCACTTTCAACAACTCAGTGTAAACAGGCCTTAAGTTAATAATATAGGATTTTTTCCCCCATATGGTACAAAAAGGTAGGCTATTGACATGAAATCTTACACTCCACTTTTGGCAATACAATGAGCGGCTGTGAGAATCCATTGTTCCGTAATAATGGATCCACCACAATGGTGCTGCCAATCACCCCATCCAAAGTAGTCCAATTCTAAGGATACCATCCAAGGCCAAGAGTGGGGCTTGGCTTCTATACCTCCTACAATCCATTGGTCTATTGGGGAGATGGGTGCTATGCCGCAGGCTAAAGAAAATAGGGATTGAATTGAAAGTTGTAGAAAATTAGTGTTATACATCCAGTCTTAAGGCCACTTACATCCTCTTTGGGATGAAGAGAACCAGTAAGTTATCTTGTCTTAAAAAAGTGAATGAAGATCTTAGAGCAACTGCAAATGCCTGTTTGAAAAGAAGTGAACTTTAGGATTTGTCACAACGAAAAAACATATTAAAAATTAAAAACTTGGAAAATGTATATATGATTCAGATTATAGTATTCTATGAACATGGAGATGGCATTGTCACATGAGAAATAAACAAGGGTCTCGAATGGACTTTAAAGCTCTCCAATTAGATGAAAGGTTGATAAATGTACATATTGAAAAAAACATTGTATTTTTTTTCGTAATTAACCATTCATCATGATGTTCATTATACTGTGGTGTCAAAACTTTATAACATATTGTGTAATTAATATGTTAATAATAATTTTGAAGTAAAAGGAGATAATTCATGCCTACCCCCCCCCCTCCTTGAAACAAACCCATGATATCAACAAAAACATATGAATACACATGATAAAACCTAATGTACAACTGAGATAAGCCAAGTTGACATATTAACCAGTCATGTCTAGGGTTTCAATTTTATGATGTATATTGAACCAGTGAAAATGATTGGATGTCATTTGGTCTACAGTTGATGTTTAAATCTACTTCCTAGTAGCCTAAATAAGAATAAAGAACTTTTCAAAGGAGGACAGTGTTTTATGCTTGAATTAATTGGGAATGTTGGAAAACTTATAGAATTATTATTCCAAGCAATAACAAATTTGTGCTACACATATTAATATATAATCTTTGACATTTTTTGATATCTGCTGTTGACTTAATTATGGCATATTCCAAAAAACATACTTAGATAAAAATCATGATATATTCCATGACTTTGCAACAAATATATAGAAAAAAAAGCCCTGGTCCTGACTGTCTCCAGCCTACTGATTAATTATCATTGTCAAATTTTGTTGCTATAAAAATTACCAACCTCCTGCTGGTAAAGTTGGAGCTGGTGTGGTCGGTCCCGTACTGCCACCTGGTGTTGAGTCGGTAGAACTGTCAGTGGTTGATGGTGGTGATGTTGATGTTGGATTATTGGGTGCACAGCAAACTTTAAATGTTGGATAACATTTAGTTCTGTAATCCCATCTGCCTTCGCATTCATCAAACACTGCATCACCACACCATCCTCCCCCCTGGCAACACGCGTCACTTACATGACAATCTAAACATCAAAAGGATACGATATATCATAATTAATGGAAAAATGTACATGAAGTGAAAAATATTGATAATTTTTTTTCACAATTGAGAATTGCTTTGTTTGAATTTACTTTTTAGGTCAAATCTAGGCAACAAATGACATGTTGTTAAAAACTTTGCAGACTTGTAAAGATACATTAATATTAGAAATAGACAACTTTTAAGAAGTTATTTGTACAAAACATAGTATTCATATGCAAATCCAAACACTTTACTTCTCTTAGTTGTTTTGACATAAAAGTGACTGTGTAATCTAATTCACTTTCTGATAAAAAAAAAATGATGACAAAAATATCCATGGACCAACTAATCAATTTGGCCTATATCATAATTATGAAAACTATACAAATGCTATACTTTTTAGCAAACTGCTTCAATATAAATTTCTGTTTGCAGTTTATTTAGCAATATTTCGCCACTATCTCATGGATTTAATTGGCACCAACAAGAAATAACGATTGATAATGCCAATGAAATAGTGGGGAAATATTTCAAAATGGAACTGCAAAATGTAATTTAAGCAAACTTGTGATAATTTTAACCACTACCACTAATGATAGAAATATCTTAAAACATTAATAGTAATGATGATGATAAAGATGATATTGTGTGCATTAATTATCCATCCCTTTACCTCTAGTCGAATGATGAAGATGTAAAAGATAATTCCATACCTTCTGCCAGGCAAAGGGATACTGCCCATGCTATGACTACTACTAGTTTATAAGTCATACTTGTAAAATAACTCATGACTCTGTTAAAACCTATACACATCTGATATAGTCTCTGAGCAAGTTACAGTTAATGACTTCAAAAGTTAGATAAAATCATAGATATTTTATAATAAAGTCAAGTCTAATTTACTTCTTATAGGTCTATTTTTGTTATACATGTATGTGTGAATGTTTATAGGATAGCCAATGCTTTCCTAGTGGCTTGAGCAAAAGGCTTTGCATACATACATGTGTGAATTACATAAAAGTATGGCTGTCCCCAACCCAAAAGTTGTAAGTGATATCAAAATGTATCATAATTATTAATTATCATATCAATCAAATATTCCATCAAATGTACTGAATCATGACATAATTTACAAAAAGAATAAAGAACTTCTTTCATATCCTTATCTTTAAAACAATACAGAATTACAAGCACTGTATACATGGAATTATATATATATCATCCCTGCTGTGTCTTATAGTTCTAGTCTTAGTGTGAATAAATGTATCTTTTGTCTTATCTTTTAAGAGGCCCTGCATGAGAAAACCAGGCAATATCCAAATATCAAGGAACATGGGGGTCAGCCAAATTCATTTATATTTTGCATGTTATATACCTGGGTGGAACTATTATCAACCACATAAT
>JAVSBT010078663.1:5689-16306 GCA_033118115.1 Pharyngocirrus eroticus
GTAACTGAACTGAACTGAAATAACCTAGATGTAGACATCCTGAATCTTTTGAAGGATTGTAGTAGATTCGTGATGTGTGCACTGTTACTTGCAATCCATAGTATGTATTTCCACATCATTTGCAATCTCTTCCCGGGTCCTATAGCTCAAATTTGAATGACATGATAAAGAACTTTACCTTTTCTACCACTTCATTTTCAATTTAGTCGTCAGTACTCTTCCCTATTGAGTAAAGTTAAAAGAATTATTTTTGTTTTGCAAAGTGATTATGGATCACAGTCATCTGGATTTAAGTAAGTTTTAATTAAGAAACTGAAAAGCTTTTCAATAAATGTGAACATATATATTACAAAATTAAAGACCGAGAGGATTCTGAAGGAGCCCTCCCATGTTAAAGTGCCCAATCTTAAGCCTATAAAGTTTATTAAAGTTATAAGATCAACTTTCAAGAGTCTTAGCTTGTACAAATATCCAGCAAAAGTTGTGGAATTTATTTTACTTCCTTGATATGGGTATAAATGTCCCTTCTGTTAAATGTAAACTGTGTAATGGTTTTATTGGAAAATTGAAAAGAATGCCTGAAAGTTCAAAATCAAAATTGTTAGCTTTAACATTGAACTAACCATTTGAGTGTAGGGTATTTTGATTAATAATGAGATTAGTTTACTCAACTGTAATAATGCTTGATGTTTTCTTGAGTATTCATTTTGAATAAGAACCTCTGTTTTTGTCAGTTATACATCACATGTGTTGATTATTGAAGAAGATATTTTAAAGGAATCAGGTGAACAGAAAAGGGAAGATAATTCATTCACTGTGACAAACAGTTGATCTGTTTTCTAGATATAAAATCTAAGAATTTATAAAAAAAACTAGCAACACTATTAGATTTGTGTCCTATCGATTTTGAAATTTGACTGTTGGGTTTATTACTTTGTGCACTGTTTTTGTAAAGTCTTATCAGTCTATTTTGACACAATTTCATGTCATGATCAAGTCTGTTTCAATGCTTTAATAATTGGTTCATATTCTTGGATTTAGTAGCATAGACCACGTTGAAGACCAGCTCATTTCGTGTCTGTATATTAGATTATCTGCTATGACTACATCTGTAATGAAGTTACATTGTGGATGCTCAGATGTAGCAGAAAGAGAAAACAAAGCAATTAGGAGCCTTCCCAATCTAACCAAGCGAGGATGATGAATGACTCATAACATTGTCCAAGGCGATTAGATTTCAAAATTAAAGTGACCCAGTCAACTCAAATTGAAACAAAATTGTAAGAATTAATAGGAGAGAATATGGAGTAAATGTTGCATGAGTTAGACTATTTCCTCAGCGTTTTATGGTTTCCCTAATTGGTTCAATTACTAGTTATCTAGATGTTTGTGTACGGTTCTTGAGTTTCCTTCAAAGTACAGTTGGACACAGAATTATAATTATTTGATGTTGTAACCTTTTAAAGTAATGTGTACCAAGTCTCCATCTCATTTTCCAATCCATCTTAAGGACCTGGGTTCAAAACTTAACAAATATTTTGTCTCAGCCTTTGTCAAAGGAATTTATTCAATGTATTGACTAAAAGTAGGTTTATTTGACATTGGGGATTACTGCATGCTTTGTCATTTATTACTACCCATTTGTAGGAAATACTTTAGAAAAATAATACATTTTCCAAAGTAGTCTATTGTCAAGAGCCACCCCATCTGCTGAACTCTGGGATCCTTGTTTGTGGAATAGATTATGATGTTACCAAAGATACCAGTCTTTTAATTCTAACTGAAAATGTTCAAAAGAAAGCTTTTGATGCTGTTTGAGGAGGAAGAAGGACGCTGTTGTAGGGTAGTATTTAAATTAAGATTAAAACAAAAATGAAGAATTAAGATTTCACTAAAAGAATTTAAAGAGCTGAGTCATGGTTTCATTCCAGGTGTCCCCAATCTCTTTAAGACTCTGGGGTAATTCCTATGCAAAATATTCCGATTTTGTGCATTTCAACTAGATGTTGAACAATGGAATTTTAAATTTTAATTAGTTTTCTTGGCTATTAATTCTTCCTGGAGGAAATCCAGCACAAAAGATTAAAATGATGAGAGGTAATTGAACAAAAAGTCTTGACCCAATAAAAGTACAATGATTTATAGCGTGTTTTTGTCTTCAAATCTATTGGAATTAATTCATGTTGGAAGCATATTGTTTTCCATTTATAAGTTGCATGACAAATCATACAGTAACATAATTTCCCTTGTATGGCTGATTACCCTAGAATGAGATTTTTGTAGATGCTGTGTTTCTCTTTGTAGTACTATAATTAAAGTTGCTGATTCAAATTATAAGTCATGTTGAGATTTTCTATTTAAAATATTTCTACCACTTTAATGGTTCAGAGATATTAATTCTGTACCCAATATCATCATCCACAATTGGTAAAATGATTGCCATTTATTTCAACATTCCTAGCAATATATCATATAGTTATAAATAAAAATGACTTTTAGCAAACTTTGTTGCAGAAAAAAAGCCATATTTTTCAGACACTTAATGCAAAAGTTTTCAACACAGACCAGGTTTGTTATATCCTATACACCTCGTAAAATCATATAGACCTATGGGTTATGCTGAAGTAAGATTAAGTTTAGGCTGAGGTGCTAAATTCATAAGATTTTCCATATCATGCTCCGTTTCATTTGATATATCAGTTAATTTCGAACATAGAGGTCTATACTTTTCAACATCTACAGCCTTTCTACCTTGATAAGAGGCCAACAAAGTTTGTTAAGAATACAGATAACCAAAATCATGACTGGGAACAAACTATATGCTACAGATTTTAACTCTGGGCAGTATTTATCATGTTTCTAGGTAGTTCATATCCATCAAAGTTAAGGCCATTTGGTAATACTTATGGCCACTAAAGAGTAACGATGGTGTTACAAACTAAAGAGAGGCTTCAAAGTTGTATAGTATCAAGATGTATAAGGATTTGCAGAGATTATGGTTAAGCTGTAGGTTGGGTGATAAAGTTCACAAAACAAAATTTGTGTTATAGAAAGTTTGAAAAAAAACCAAAGTAAAACAATGAAATACTTTAAATATCTGAATTGGTTAAGGATATAGATGTTTTAGTGGTTAAAACCACTAGAAACTAGTATACTGTGTGACGCTTGTAGAAAAAAATATTTATGTTAAAATGAAGACAGGAATAACATTAGAACTTCAATTCTTTACAGGTTTTTATACACAGTGGCAAAGCGAAAGCAATTAACACTGTTTATTCCTTTGAAAATTAGATGCAAAGGTGTATCAAGTAAAAAGTTCTTGAATCGTACAGAGATGCAGATTTTAATACAGGACTGAATAACACTACTAGTAGAATTGAATAAGTCTGCCCAGGTTATTTGTATCAAAGTAAAGCTGTTTAGAGTTCATGGCTATAGTTTAATTTCTTACTCTTTTCAAACAAGGTAGCTTGAAAGGTTGCATCAGACTTTTCCTTTGTTGAACCAGGCAGAAAATTTCAGAAGTTTGAAGGTAGAAAGTGAAGAAGAACAAATTCTAGCTGACTACCTCTCTGTTTGTAAATAAAGGTCTCTGGCTGTTGGTTTGTATTCGAATGTTTAGGGTTCTGTAAAGTTGAAACACATGGAAGGAAACCCTTTAGGTATATAGCAGATGGCGTACCCCATTTTGATAAAGATGGATATCAAACAGCATAAGGTCAAAAGGTTGCCAGATGATCCTTTATTTTTCTTCTAGTTTGTATTTGCAGGTCACTCTATTGCCCTGTAATAAGAATCTAAATTGAGCACTGCCCAGTTATGGCAGTCTGAAAATGAAAGGCTTAACAAATGATAGAAAAAGAATCAGAAGTCAATATCTATTTACTTTTGTTTTCAGAATGCCACAGGTTAAACTGGTAAATCAAAACCACAACAAAGCTAGACCACAGAAATACTGTAAATTCTTCTTCTATTTGTTTTATCACTGTTGAAAATGCTAAAAAGAGCCAAAGTAAATCTTCTTTGGAAATTGAACAAGAAAGATAGAAATTCAAGAAGCACTAGATAATTTCACGTAAGGTAACACCAGTATACAGCATAACATACAATCTTATAGCAGACACTAAGTTGATGAAATGGGGGGGGGGGGCAGTAAAACCCATTTTATGACCAACATTTTTACACTAGGATTCAAGCAGTGTGGCAATTTATTTTTGTCATTGACAGAGCGTTTTATCATAAAAAATATCTCAATTTGCTATAGTGAAAATAAAAAAATAGAGGCCCAGGGTTTATGATATCATGGTTCAGTATGGTCTATGATTGAGAGTTTCACTGTTTGTGAGAAATGATCAGTATTAGATGATCTCAGATGAAGAATGTCAGGCTTATAGATAGTCTGAGATCTGATATGAACTGTATAGTGATAGCTTAGCAAAAAGAGCAAGGTGGAAACATCTGGATGGTTTCAGAAAAAGGTGTAGTTTTATATTGCTGGGGTCTTTATTCCTGTTAGAACATTGTATCTCAAAATGAATCTTGTATCTGAAGTGACGCTGCAGAGTATAGATTAAAAGAAATAAATAGAAAATGTTGCTTTTCAGTTAGTTTTAGCAGTGTTTGAATGTAATGCAGTTTTTTTTTGGCTTCTTCGTTTCTCTTGGTTACATATACTTGTTGTATGCTTTAAAATGCCAACTCTATTTTTCAAATGAAATGTCTTGTAAGCTGTCTTACAGAGCATAGCAGTTATCATACTTATATGATGTTATTTATAAATTTTCTTGATTTTTTACACAAATGGCTCCACCTTCTTTCATGTTTGATTTTTACTAATATCTCATCCAAATGGCAATCATTGCCAATGTTTTTAGAATCAAGGGGAAAAAAATGAGGTATATTTAATGTTAACAAATACGGGATATAATGATGGTTTTAGGCGGAATCAGAATGTCATTGTTCTCATAGTGTTGCAGCCACTTGCTTTTTACCCTATTGACTTCTTTAACGGTTATAATCTTCAATACACTGAAACAAAACATTTTGATATTAATACAGTCTAGTCATCGAGCATGTCCATGTTAATATGATGGCATCTTGAATGAGTAATGATGTGGTTTTAAAATTTAAAATTAAAGTCCCTCAAGATGTAATTTTCACCAGAGCAGAAATCAAATGCTGGGGAATGTGAATTAATAATTTTTCTCAAGAAGATTTATGCAAAAGTTGTAAGGACTATTAACCTAGCAGTCATTCGACCATCTGTCAATGAAAAAAAAGTGAATGCAGCATTTGCAATGTTGAATTATTTTATATGGACTTGAGATTCTTTTTTTGACTGAATGTATGTCGTTGAAAAATATTTTTTTTCTATAAATACTTGAAACAACGTATACAGAATTGGTCATAGTAAGCTGCTGTGGTACATGTATGCTTTAAAAATTTCTATATAATATTCAGTATTTTCGACTATTAATAAATGTTCTTACTTACTAGTACATTCATTTGTTCATATATTCAGAATATATTGAATTAGTCTATTTTCATGCCAGCATGGTAATTCAATTAATATATATGACATTTATTGAAAAATTGACGTACTTCAACATTTTTTATGTGAATCTTTTATTTTCCATTCTGTTTGAATGCACACATTTCCCTGCTAGTTCTATAGCTATGCCATTCATAATCAAATCAAGCACCTGTATAATGTGATATGTATATTACCAGTCCTACCAGCATTCTAAGTTAATCATTGTTGAAGCGTTATAACAAGATACCTTTTTTATGACCATGAAACAATTCATTACCAACATAAATGTTACATTGTACTAACTAACATGTGTACATCAATTTATAGACACCTCTGTATCTAGTGGTATTTGTCAATAATGCTTATAAAAACTATTGTGGATTATAGGGGAACATACAAATTTCACAAGATTTATTTAAGGCAGCTTGTTGGTATTGTGTTAATAATTAGATACAACTTTTAGCTGAACTCAGGAGCCGTCATGATATTGTCACCTCTGTATGGGCTATAAACGGCTTTATTACATGCAGGACAAATATTATGGTTGTTAGAAATTACCCAGGTCCTACAGTACTTCACCTGTATACATAGATAGAATTATATGATGTATGTACTAGTACGCAAGGAAAGGCCATCAACCCTTGTAGATGTAGCCTGATTATAGGGACGGGACTAGGTGAATGCTTTAATTGTTGATTAACATGCTGAGTTTCACTAACAGTAATGAACTCAAGATTTATGATTCTGCTCCTTTACCTTGTAAATCAATGTCATACATGATTTTATAATCTCACAATTTGGTTGTAGTTGGTATATCAATAATAAATGGTATTATTTCATTCATAAAATGATAAAAAAATGAAACATAGACACTAACAAACATTTAAAAAAAAGAGATTAAATTATGTCATGTGTTAGTCTCCTTGACACATGCATAATCATGGCCAAGACTGCTGGTGCCAAGTGATCTATAGAGAGGTGAGGGACACATGACCTAGATGACATTTATTGCTAAAAAAAACTCATTTGGGATTTCTCTTCATTGCCATTAATTAGTGGGTGTCTATGGTTTGGAGTACAAGATGGATGCTTCTGTGGGAGGACAATGGTGTCGTCTGATGATTGAATTCGCTTGTTTGTGTTTCAATGACACCTTTGCACTTTAAATTTCATTTTTTTTAAAACTCCCATGAGAATCAAAGCGATAATTATGGTGCCAAGTTTATTCCAAATGATGTCAATGTCAGACTCTATTTTTTTCTCTGCTATTGTAATATATAACAATCATGCAAATTGGCCATCTGAAAACTGTGTGCCTTTTTTATTGTGAGACTACGTTTAGATTGAATTTTAACAAAGAGTTATATTAGTCAGCAGTAACTTGATCACAATACAAATCTATCGATAACATGTTTTATTGCATTTATGTGTAGACAGAATAAATGATCTCTCTGTGCGGCCTGTCATAAAACTTTGCTAGATTGTGGGGTTTTGCTTTTATTATTTCAGCAATCATGGATTTTGGTCAACCTGTGTATACTGCCAGTGTGTGATAACCAAATAAAAATAATATTAAAAATATGTTGATTTTCTGCAGTATAGGTTAATACTCTGATGATGAGTATGTAATATATTTGAAATTCTGCAGTTCAGGTCTTATTTATTCATATACTGTATGGTACAGCACTTTGAAATAAATATTTTCATATCCCTTGCAAAGATAAGACATTTTGTAAAACCATAGGGGAGTTGTTTAGATATTATTGTGTCAGGAGACAAGGGGGGAATGAAATGTAAAGAATTGAAGCGCATTCAGCTAGGTTGGTTAGTAAAACCTACTTGAGTCTTTTCCTCAAGTGGTTTGCAATGAATTTAGTACTAGACAGGTAAACTTAGCTTTGAATGGACAGAAAGCAAAGGCTAGTGTAAATTATGCATTCTTCACCTACCATACACAATGCAATAAATTGTCGAATTTGAAAGAATAGTTTGATAGGAGTGTATTTGGTGCCACTATGACGGGAAGTCAATGCAACTATAGACCTTCAGTGGTCCCATTGCTCCTGACATTTATGTGCATGGAGCTTCTAATTTGACATAGGTTGATTGTCATTTGATGGTGTGGCTTAGTTATAGGTCTGGGTAATGATTTTATGTTGTGCGATCCTGATCCAATGTTATTCTGATAGGGATAGCTAATGCTTTTTATTATTTTAGCATACTACTATTTATTGTGTGATATTTCATTATGTTCCTGTTTTTTTTTTGTCCATTTTGTTATTTGGTAAATATCAATGCCGTAATGAAATTGATGGAAAATATTGACAAACGTTGATATTATTTGCAAAGAAAATATGATGTAATCGTAAACGAATACCACAAAAACAATGCTACTATAATGGCGAAAGAGAAAATCCATACATGATAGTACTATATTACTATGAAATAATGCATTCAGTTAATTCCACTATTTTTGTACTACAAAAGAATGCATTACAATAAAACATACATGTCTAGGTGATACTGTCATTTGCAATACAAAACAGACAAACATATATGATGCATTGTTAAGGCATATAGTGGTGTTATGTCTTACTATTGTCATGTAGAATTGTTTTGTATTTCTCTGGAGGATGTGTGATAGACATAAATTTACACAGATATTTGCCATATCTTCAAAGCTTTATCTCTTCAGTAACTTGCATTTTTGCTTTCAACCATTGTCATTATGGGCATAAAAATTGGCATAGTAACAATGATATATACTCCTTTGAGAGTTTTTTATTTGAATATGGAAATAAAATTTCAAACAAAAAATCTCAGCTTGAATAATGTTATGAGATACAGAAACATGGAGTATAAAAAGGTGGCTAAAAAAAGGCTGTAAACTCTTGGGAGCTGCTTTTAGTAGCACAAATCCTGGATGTTATAAGCCAAGGTAAAATTATCCCCTTTCTGCTTTTGATAGTGGTACTTAAATCTTTCTATTATGCAGCTTTATGATCCAATAAATATGATTGCATGGAGATGAAAGACACTTTTTTTCTTGGATTGAGATTGGTGGAAACCTGTCCTACTGTGATGCTGTGTTTGTTGCACAACAGTCAGCAAGGACATCCATCGCTATGGTGTATCATCACCATGGTGTCATGAGCCTCAGTGCACAAAAAGAAAGATTCTCTGACTGGTTACAGTGATAGAAACTCAATGATTGACTTGTAAAAAGCCTAAGATCTCCAAGCCCAGGGTGGTGTTATTTATCATCAAAGATGTAAATGTAACCGATCTGGTGGAAATAGGTTTTCCTTTGATTCAAGGTTATACTTTAGTGAGATAAGATCTTGTAAAATCAATGAAAAAGATACAAGAGTACTGGGATTAAGATCAATCCCAAGATCTTTTCTCTCACTGACAATAATTGTTGCTGTAAATCTCCATGTTTAGGGTTATCCATCATGATAGGAATCTTTATATTGGACATGTTATATAATGCTGCTCAGAGATGAAAGTTATGATAATGAGTATAAGCAAAAGGGTTGATATTGTATGAATTTTTACATGAGTCCATGCATGGTTTAAGAAGCTGAAAGGCAACAGTTACCAGTATAAAGTTGTGTATTTATCTTAAATTAGCTTGTAAATGGTTCATAATGAAAATTCTGCTTCATCTATAGTACCAAACCAATTTGTTTGTAGGTTTTGAAAAGGAGTCATGCCTGTGGCATATGAGTCTATCTGCATGCATTACATCATTTAATTACAAGCATTGTTATTTACCACAATATCAGGAAAAGGTTTGAAGCTAAACAAAGCCCTGCAACGGTTGGGATTATTTTCACCCCCCCCCCCCCCCCTGTCTTTTTTGAGATTTTAGACAGTCATTATATGATGAATGTGCATTTATCTTTGATGTCACTAATTGTCGAAGTTTTTGGCACAGGTTGTCTAGTGAAAAAAAATGATGACCATGTTCAGCAGAGAATGCCAATGCTTCTAGATGACTGGTCAGACTTATCATAGCTTGACATGAAACCTAGCAATCAATACAAGACAATTTGGCAAGGGTTTTATTACCCAATCAATGGCAATGTTATAGTACCAGAAGGCTTCAAACATACATTGACGTTATGATGAATTTGGTATTAGTACTATTACAGTAATGCTGTCTATGCTCTGTTGCTTTGAAATAGTATTCTGTGATAATTTTAAAGCCAGGAGTTTTTGTGAAAAATGATGAATCTTCTTACGTTAAGGATAGATTTGTGGATTTTATGGTTATTGCTCTGATCTGATATTGTATCAGCTTAAGTAAAGAGTTTTTAAATTGGGAGTGAGTTGGGTTAGGAATTAAATGGCCCTATGTACTGTAATAACACAAAGTAAATGGCTTTGGCTGCATGGTGTGTGAAATATGCCTAGTAGTAGCAGTTCTATGAGGCCAATTCATTTAGTGAATGAGAATACCTGGTGAAAACAAGTTGACTGTCCAAAACATCAAAGACACGGTCCAAGATTGAAATGTCTACTGCCCTTGCCAGTTTCTGCTTTAACTGTGTCTAAATTCTGGAGAAGGGGGGTTCATAATTTAAAAATTTAGTGGCCTAGAAAATTCTCTGATGATGCCAGACCTACAAGAATATCCTTATGGTGATTCCTGTCATACTCTGACTTGAGTTAAGTTAAGGACAGCACTAGAATAAATGAAATAAATAATTTCTTGTCTTAATTTAAAACGATAATCATCAATCTGAAAGCTTTCTGTTTTTTAATTGTCTAAATTTTAGGATTGAAAGGAAATTGTTTTTGTTTCAATGGACAAGGTGTAATGATCATGTCTCTGGTTGTCAAGACAAGTCATCACAAGGCACCATGACATAATTAATGGCTCCATATCATGACTTTCTTAATTTCACTGCTCTTTGTCTGCAGATTAAAGATTTTAATCTCTCTTAAAATTGAACACCAGATGCAAGCTCTTGATCTGCATTTTTCATTATGAGGCATCAAGAGGCTTCATATCAATTGCCTTTGTTGTTATCTTGACTCTTTTTTCATTATCGTTCTTTAGAAAAAGAAACATTAAA
>JAVSBT010078774.1:0-16297 GCA_033118115.1 Pharyngocirrus eroticus
GGGTAGACATCCTAGGCACAGACAATTGACTGCACTTCTGCAGTCAATCTGACTATAGTTTGGCTGTGAGTGTAGTGAAACAAAATTCTGCATTGCATGTTCATGCATGTATGCATGTAGGGATATTATAGCAAGAAGAGTGCAAATTAGAACTTTTTTCTGAGAGATCTTTTATAATGATTATTACTGAATTGGCTAAAATTTGAAAATCCTGAGGGACTTCATAATATTTTATAATGGAGACAAGCTGAGGTCCCTCACTATTTTGCACCCTGGCAAGTGAGATTTTTAAAGGTAAAGGCAAGCAAACGATTTTAAAGGGAACAATCACTGTAATGTTTAGTGTAATTTATCCTATACTACTTCAAAAACTTTGGAAAATATAACTAAAAGCAAAAAACTTCCTTCTACAACAAAAACTCAAGAATTATCTAACATGTGATATCTACTAAAACTCCAGCAGTTTGGAAAAAAACTTATACAGAACACTGCAATGTGCTCAGTCAACATGTATGTCTTGAATATTTTTACTTGTACAATTTACATTTCAATTAATTCCTATGCAAGTCACACACATAAATTCAGCACTATGTTAAAGAGTTTACTGTTAACATTCAATACTTTTCAAGGGCTTGAAAGCATAAAAAAGCCAAAATAAACACCACAATTGTGTGTATCCTGAAGTAAAAATACAAAAAGTAAAGGTCTAAGTGAGTTCTAACATCAACACACAGAACCCCCCCCCCCCCCCAACAAAACTTTACAGGATGTTTCATAAGTCTGGCTACAGAAAGCTTATCCGCATTTAGCACACTAAATCATTCAGAGAGTACTCCTGTGCAACCAGATAATTATACAACACCAATTGCCTGTTCAAAATATGTCTTACAATCTGGAAGGAAAAAGAACATCCCAACATTGTAGGAAATAACTTTTGCAGTGAACTATTGCAATTAAAATTGTGACATGATTTAATTGATTTGTCTATTTTCAAATTGTGCATGTAGTTGAAATTAATGTTAATTTATGAATCTGAGAATCAGGCATGAAGTTGGCAAATGGATGGGTTTTAGGGATGTTTGAAAATGTCTCTACAATACTCAATGGGAGAATGTAGTATAAATGAAAGGCAAGGTGTAATCAGCCTCGGTTTCAAAAAAAATGGCAGGGGAGGAGGGAGGGGATAGATGGTACAATCGGCAATGAGGAAACTAAAAATGTTCTTCTACAATCATTTCACTCTTACCCTCGTATTTGTACTGGGCAAAAATCTGAGGAATGTGTGAATTTATCATCATATACAAATATAAAATCCATTACCTGTGTCCTAAAAACTCCAGCAAGAATTCCAGTAATCAACAATATGAAGAAAATGATGATCAGGATAACACAAAACTGAAAAGAAATGCACAAAAACAATGGTCAAAGTTTTAAAAATGTATTTCTCTTTGTTTCTAACATTTGATTTTTCATGGCTGTCTGAACAACTTACGTCAACAATAAAAACTTTAAGAAAATCCAGTCCAATAGACAAATAAAATTCAAGGACACTTTACAAAAATTCTCAACATTCAATATACAAATAGGTATCTGAATAAATAATAAGAAAATGATTGCTATAGATCTACTTTATGATCTATTTTCAAAATTAATTAAATAAAATTAACAATAACCACTCACAGTCCAAAGCATACACTTTTCTCTTCTGACTGCACCACAACATCCCAAGAAGGAGATAAGGAAGATCATGCCTCCAGCTATCACCATAAAGTACACAGCCACAGCATAAAGCTCACTACCTACAATGGCCGATACATAGGCGCCATCTACTGTCACCCAAATACCAACGCCTAGAACTGCACAACCACATAGCTAAAAGAAAATATGCAATTACATTAATTGTCACAATTAAATAATATAAATTTGGCAACACACCTTTTTTCTGAAGTTAAGCAATTGTCTAATTCTAATGCTATGAAATATTTCTCCAAATTGAATATCTAATATACATTGAAAGCATCATGAATCTAATAAAAACAAGAAAAATTGCATTTCTTTGCATGAAATTCTTGCATCAATTTTTTCCCTGCAACAAGCAAATATATGTGATTAATTGTTTTAGTTCATAATATATCTATTTTCTATACACACAGATATAAATTTCTTTGTAGGATACAGTTATTTCATAGTTGTACATTAATAGTTCTAAAGATGCAGTTTGACATGACGCAATAATTTTCCAAAAGAAATGTAATAATGTTTCCCTTGTCCAAAGTGGATCAGCCTGAATATAAGCCATTATGTGCTACCAACATCACTAGTATAAATCTATTCGCAAAATAAAGGCAGGAAATATATGACAACTTACAAAAAATACAAGGTTGTAGGCAAATAAAACATATTTCAGGAACTCTATTTGCTCCTCAAGTGTCCGGGTCTTACCCATCCTGGCGGTTTCTCTTATACCTAAATGTTTGAATGAACAAAAATAAAATTAAATTAATACAATTGATACATTTGTCAATGATATATTGTTACATAAATTGAGAATCATCAGCAGTGTTCAAAACTACAAACACAATTAGCCTTAGGACTCTCTTACTAAGTCACTTTATTTGGAAAAAATGTAAAATTGAAAGCATAACAGTGTAAATGTAAGTGGTGTGAATACCTGTCGTTGATCCATTAATAAAAGGATCATACTAAATATCAATGTTAAAGCAAATAAACAGTGAAATGAAAAGTCATGTTTGTCTCTTGCCACATGACTTAAGACACATTAGTGTGTATGTATAAAAATGGTGTACATAATGCCTCTCATTAGCACCAAGTTTTAATTTTTACCAGGGAAAAAATAGTCGATGATTGGGAAATTTGAAAAAAAATACCTGTAGGCTGTCAAAATGTCCCAACAAAGATCAAAACAAAAAGCATTACGTTCAAATTTCACTTCAATATATTTATGTTGATTTGGCAATGTTATTAAAGGCCCCTTTTCAAGGCAATTGACATACCTTACGAAATAAACAATAATTTTGTTGATCCCTCTCACATCATACAAATTGCATATATGGACTCCTGACCCAATTTGGTTATCTGGAGGTAAGTAATAATGGACAGGTAGTACACAAAATCAAAAGTAGGATTCGCGTCTCGAGAAACGAAATGAAAGATAAAATAAGTGACAGGGAGCATTCATTGTATTAAACATAAAGACGCCAATGGCTTTCAAGGAATATATTTTGATATTGTTCTATTTGTAATAGAAATATAATTAATTTACAACAATACACTGATATAATGTTTTGTTAAAAAATTGGGATTTGTGTTTAAATTTTCTGGGACCTTACCCCCCCCCCCTTCATATTGTGTATGAATATTTGATCTGAATACACAATATAGGGTCTCAGGATATGAACAATACAATTGTATTTTTATGGCAGAAAATAAAAACAATTGATGGAACTCATAATGTGATTAACAGTGGCATTTTTCATGTGTTTCAAAGAGGGACTATACTATCTTTATCATCATTCTGTTCTTCTTCAGAAATTCTAAACTGGCTGATTTTACCTTAATGTTGTAGCACCACTCAACAATGAATTTGATTGATTTATATAAAGACTTAATTTGTACTGTATAAATGAAAACAAACACAACAACACATATGATCTTCAGTATCTTTATATATGATTAATTAATTGCCTATAGGTAGTTAGGCACATGTACATAGAGCCTATTGATTCACTAGGCTACCTGTAATAATTATTCATTTATGTGTGTACTATATCATAATTCATGGATTCTGGTATGTTGGATGACAAAGAAAAGAATGCTGTTTTGTATATGCATAATATAATGTACATTATGTACCAATATTACAGAGTACTCATTGGAATTTTTCAAGGGTCAATCTATGTTAAT
The DNA here is from genome assembly GCA_033118115.1 of Pharyngocirrus eroticus. Taxonomy (NCBI): domain Eukaryota; kingdom Metazoa; phylum Annelida; class Polychaeta; family Saccocirridae; genus Pharyngocirrus; species Pharyngocirrus eroticus. Next base: position 3,925 of record JAVSBT010078774.1, read on the forward strand.
GCATATCAAAAAGTAATTTGCAATAGACTGGCACCTGACTTCTGAGGTCTTTTTTCATTATACCGACAAAAGTTAAAATATTCAATAGACAAGAGTAATTATCTTACAAAATTAATAAGGAATATATTTTATTGACTGCGGTCGGTTGGCAAAACATATAGAAGCATTGAATATAATACATAACTTCATAGGTTTAATAGATCAAAAGATTTATTGTCTTGAAAGTAGAAGCAAATATAGACAAAGATCTAGAATGTTATGAAATAAATCATGGAAGTATACATAATCATGTTCAGGAAACAGATTTATCACTTTGTTTTACAGAATATACAATAATGTAGTATGACATATTTTGTTCATTTCTGATTGAAAATTATACAAGACTAATTGAAATTAATTGATCCAGCAGGATGAAATGTTTGTACCATATTCCATGTTTATAGTCCCAAAGTATATTTTCCATGTTCAAGTCCATTAGAAAAGTTTTGATTGCACTGTTCTACACCTTTATGATAACAAATAATGATTAGTTCTTAAATGGAATAGTGCTCATTTTTGGAAAGATTTTTTTTCACTATTAATAATTGTAGGCACTAGTTACATTGAAAAAACCTTGGGACTATAATTTGGAATCCTCTAAACATTAAAATAGCTTAATTATACAATTGTACCTGGAATGCTTCACAATTTAATAGCGTATAAAATAAACAAGTGTTTTAACAATATGTTTCAAAAAAAAAAAGTTGTTTGGTAATGTGTGTATGTGTTTAAAATGGAATGTTTGTTTCTAATCTAATGCTGAAAATCACTAATGTGATGGATACATTTCTTGGGGAGAAATACATTAAGAGATCTAAAGAGTATTCAAAGTAGAAAAAACACACAAATATATCACTGATTGATCGTCATAGTGACTATGGTATTCTTCACTACTTTTGGACTTACTCTGCAAGTTTATATTAAAGTTTCAATACATATTGGTCCCTTTATATCCTATCACTTTTCCCCTCAATTTCCCATTTGAAGTTCGATCATGTGTTAGCTTATGATCTTGATATGCACTTTGTATAACATTCATTACAATTTTTCTTTTACAATTGCACAAAAAATTCCCTCAAATGACTTCCCTCAATGGATTTTCCCCCTTTTTAGCATCAATGATAACATGTGGGCTCCTATGTCATGATGGATTTTACTAGACACTACGGTTTATCACAGATGACAAGATACCAAAGACACATACACTATATTCACAAAAGCTCACAATACATTACTAATCTATTTCTCGATTATGAAAACACATTGGCCAAAGAAATTGCTTTCTATCCATAGTCAAATCTTGGTGTCTCTCGACTTGAGCAAATGAAATACAAAATTCAATTCACTCTGTAGATGGTAATGTTACTCATGTCAACATAGGCTTAGGGTTAGAATGAAAAAACAACTTTCCCATTCTTGAGTTTTAATGGAAAGGTCTGTTTCTAAACTGAAAACTGTTATGACTTCCTCCCAAAAATGACTGAAAATGTTGCTGGTAGTTGCTCTCATCCACCAACTTAAGTGCTTATTTTTACAAGCATTGCAGCCTACACATTCTCAACCTCTGTAATTATTATTTTTTCTATACACTGTTTACATCTCATTAATATCTGTAATAAATCCAATGGTACAATCTGGTAAACACTTCAGGACATCTAGCTACACATCGATTTATCTAAAGTTCTAAAAACGTGTTCTTTGCTATGTACAAACCTATACATTTTTTATATGTACAAACACTTACAACTGTACAAATTATAAAAGAGTTTGGTATCAGCTTAAAAACAAATTTGAGGCCATATCAGTTTTATTGTTGAAACAAGCGGTTCCTCAACATCATTTCTACTTCGAACTAGAAATCCTTCTTTTCAACTAGGAGAAGTGGGAAACAATAAAATATCTCGAAAATAAAATTGAGAGTGAAAAAATATGTCTGCTTTGTACATAGAAAACAAAGTACTGAAAGTCATTGCAGACACTTTAATTTCATATTTGTTCCACGTCTGATAAAACTGACACTTTCATAAAAAACATAAGTAGTCATTTCCAATTTGAAATAGACTATGGTTTTCCATTTCTCCTGAAAAAAATATTTCTGCATCTTCCCATCATTTAGATTATGATATATGATTTAGTCTTCTACCCACATAAGGTATATCAGAACACGGTCTTGTTTGTGTCAACAAATATGGCATCACCGCAATTGAAAAGGGACTAGTTTGTCTGTTATGATTAAAATCTGTCTTCAAAACATGAAGACAAAAATAAATTGCTGCTTTTAAAATCATGGCAGATTGTATTTTTCTTCTTCTTTCTTTCTGTCAAGTTGTCATCATAAAAAGCCTGTTGACCATAACCTCTCGTAGCTTGTCTCATTGGTAAAAGCTCACTGAGCTGCTGTGATAAAAGTGTCCCTGAGCATAAGCAGATGAGGTTTGTAGTTTAATCAATCTGCCTGTACAGGCACAGTGAGAATACTAAACCAAAAATCTGAAAGTAAATTACAAAATCATTATGTTAATCACAACTAAAGAATGGCGGAAAGGATGTAAAATGTGGACCCGTGTTGTGGATTCTATCCCCGTGGCATGTAACAGAACACCGATAACAATGGCCGAAAACAATGTCGTTATCTGTCTCTCATTCTCAAAAGAGGATCCCATGGAAGACCGGCTTAAGCTTAATGGGCTATCCTCTATAAATAATAGTTCAAATTCAAATTCAAATATTATAGAAAAACAAAAGGTATCTTTTGTTTGCTGTTTTCTGACAAACTAATGAAAGGATAACCTTTTTTCTTACAGGTTTTGTTGCATTGTGTGAAGCATTGTGTCAAATATAATTATGTTCAAACAACTTATTTAACTTACCATGAAGAGAGCTACACCAACACCCATACCAATCAAAGCTCCTGTGTAATCAAAAAGAAATTCTCTTCCAGCACTGTAACATCCCTGTCAAAAAAGTGTATGAATAAAATCGGTTTGTGAATCTACTACAGGAAAAGAGTAATCAATAATTGAGAAATCTCACTGATATTTGTTCTTGGTAATCATACTTACCCTATAATGTATAGCTTCATTATCTTCTCCTGACTGTCTGCCTGGGGGTCCCAAATTCCAGGTTTGACATTTTTCTTTTGAGATGTATTTGTCATATTGATCTCTTTTACAACAAGATGGCGGCACATAAGGCTTTCCTGCATCTGAAGTCAAGACAAATAAAAAAATAATTAATTTTTCATTTTGATGAAATACCTCATCATTTGAATTGATCTGGGTATCATTGTTATAAGATATATTCAGACTGGTGTAAAACTTCTTCTAGAAGTTCATGCTCATACAATTTGTAAATGGTGTAAGATTCAAACTTGATCATTGGGGTAAGGATCAATTATTAACTTTCTTTTACTCTCACCTTGGATACCAGGCTGTATTTTGTACCACTCTGAGCCCCTGTAAGCATTCCAACTCTGCTCTTCAATGGAGCAACATCTTAGCTGTAAAGAGGAAAAATAGACAAATAAACAATCAATCAATAAAATGTGACATTGTCACTATATTTCATTTCAAATAAAATTTGTAATTATGTTCTTGTTAAAATGTCTATCTTTAATCAATATTTATATAACTATTTGCAGATTAAAGTTCAATAGTTTTTGTATATTATGTTTATTCACAATCACAAGAAAAAAATGTGTTGTACAAAAAATACAAATGAAATTAAATTGATGAAAAAATCTTATTGTTACATGGAAAATAGAACCCCCTCCCCCCCCCCAAAAAAAAATGAAAAGAAATTAAGAATCAAAGTGATAACTACATCTTGTATTCTAATTCATGAACAATGAATATGTTGCAATGTCAGCCTTCTAAATTTTTTAAGTAGATCCAGGGATATTGTTCAGGATTTTAGTTTGTCTTATGATTTTAATGTTGTTTGCCATAAAAACAACAACCAGTCCTTGCAACATATTTGCTGCTCTTCTATGCCATGATGGATAACCTGGTGTCATTTGATATGATAGATACTCACTCTTTCTTGTGCTCTGTCCCAGGACTCTGTAATTAATCTGTTAAATGGTTTATCAAGATCTACTCCGTAATATCTTTGCATTGAATTTCTCATTGTTGATTTCACCTCTTCTCCAATCTGTAAAAAATCATATTGCAGAAGAGTTAAATAGAATGCTAAATAAAGTCACATTTATCAAGCATAAATACAGTAGTATTAAGAAGTCATTTAATAATCATAAAATGAGATCAAAAGATTGAACATTTATCTTGTATTTCTTACCTGTGATCTAAATACAATTGCCAGGATTCCAGCCACGATCAGAATCAAAAGTATGAGAAGAACCAATGAGAAATACTGAAAAATAAGGAAGAAACAAAATATTTTGAAAAATTAATGCGATAAGCTTTTAAGTTAAAATGGGAACAGTATTGTTAGATTAAAAATACACAAGAGCAAATGTTTAGTTGGTTTTTAAATGATATGGAATTTTGTTCCTGATTTTTTTTAACACATTTTTTGTAAGATTTCAAATAAGAAGAAAAAATATAATCAGGGTAATATGAGACACTTACTGTTATCAGCATACATTTGTTGTTTCTCATTGCACCACAGCAGCCAAAGAAGGAAATGATAATAATGATGGCGCCAGCAATGATAACTATGATAGAAGAAGCTGCAAATAAAGCTGTTCCTAAAATGGCAGACATGTAATTCCTCTCCAAAATAAACCATACTCCAACACCAAGAATGCTTGCTCCCACACACTGTTGGAAGAAATTAAAACAATACATGAATATTTTCGGTACCATGTTTATATCCAGCTTAAGATGTTGAGTTACTAGTATATTCATGGACACTGCACAAAACTGCAACCTGTCAGTCTATCAGACAATATCTTGACAAATGCCGTAAGGACTGTAGTTCAGTTAAACCCCTCTCTCAAGATGGCCTTTGGAATTATCTTGATAGAGAGGTTGATTCATCACAGAGGTTTTACATATACATAAAATGTAAACATTGGTAAATATGGGTCCTCTGGCTCTCTGTGGAGGTCTTATTCACTGAATGGAGATGTGGTCATTTTAGCCAAGTGGTCTCCAAGTCAGGTTTGACTGTTTATATTTGGCTTTTCTTGAAATATGAAAAGATCATCAGATATACTCACAAAAAAGAGGAAATTCATGGCAAACATGATATATTTGAGGCACTGCCCACAGCTATCTAGCTCCGTCTCTCTGCCCATGGTGTATGTTTATCAAAAGGACCGCCTTAGTAATGAATTAGCTCTGAAAGTAATATGATCAACAAGGAAATCAAAAGACAATTCATGAAGATTTAGTACATGACATGTAAAAAAAGTAAAATGGGGCTTAGCCGCTAATTGATACATAACTAAGTTATTGATCCCATAATTCAATAATATTATACTTGTCTACTGCTTTCTTTTAATTTTAATTATGTTGACTGTTTTTTAATTATTTCTAGCATTTATTTTTATCTTTATGTAACAAACATACTCGATTAAGTTGTTACTCTTTATTGTTGGGACCTACTTGAAGTCGAGGTTCTTTATTCTTAACAATTTAAACCTAAGTCATGCTTTAAATCTGTAACTTATCATTATGTAGCATTGTCTCAGTAATTCAGTCATGACAATATTTTGAAATTGATTATTATTAGAAATTTCTATTTCTTGAAAAAATATCCAAGGAATGGATGAAGGAGAGTAGAAAGTATATTAGCTAAGCTACTTAGTTACTTGATAAGCTAAACAATTTGTTATAATTATTGAGATTGGAAAATGGCCTATGTCTATACAAGTACAACTTACATGGCATATAATATTTGCCTGTCTATGGCCCCTATGTGGTTTACAACACATACACATACATACAAACAAACAACTATATTGATTAATTGTACATTTACACAAACAGTTTGATTATATTGAAGTAAAGCTTTTTATTACACCACAGAATGTCTTTTAAACACAACAGATTGAAAGTAAATTGCTATGATATATGTCCATCAGGTTTGAATTCCTGCCTTTGATGGCATGCTAGTAGTATCACTTGACATCATTCTTGTGGTCATTGGCAAGTTAAGTAAGCTTTTTCAAACAGAATACACTGTTAATCATGATACATTGTTAAGATCCTCAATCCCGGGTCAAATATCTCTAGTGCATCATTTGGTTTTATTCAACTCTCTATCAATCTATCTATTGGAATGTTTGAAATGGTTAAGTAAGGATTCATAATCTTTTGTCTGGGTACACCTTAGTCACTGTAGGTCTATCAGCAGTAGGTATTGTATGATAAAAACAGCTGTTTTTTTAATGTGAAGAATTCTATAACTTTTGCATTGAAGTATGTGTCCAGATTCTATGGTATTAATACAATTAAACCTGAACCTAGAACTGTATCATACATGGATGCTAGTATTTTGTACTTTTTATTTTAAGACCAATAAGCATTATAAGGATGCATATCAATTGAAACAATTAGGCCCTAGGGATCAGACAATGTCTCATCATAACCCTAATTCTGTGCTCATTCATCCCTCAAACATAGAAAATAAATAATATAAATCCTATGTTGATATTTTAATTACCATAATTAAACCAAACTAACAGATCAAATTTAATACTGCAAACTAGTTGCAGGACTCCCCTCCCCCATCCACAAGTGCAGTATACATGATTAACAGTAACACCTGAAGCATCCCCCACAGCCATATATATGTATATGTGATGTCAATCTAGACTTTAAAATAAGGTTTGTCTTTTCTTATTTGTACCTCTGAATCCATGGGTGAAACTTTGAGATGTCAGAAATTTTACAAAGGTTTTATATCTCGTTAGGTGACATCATCAATGGTTCAATAACAAATCATTGACCAAATGTTATAACTCAAAAATAAAGGTGAGACAATGCCAAAATATGTCATTCGTAGAACCTCAACACTCAATATTAATCAACTATTCTTGTAGAATTGATTTTTCTTCTTTTGTATCAAGTCCGTCGTTTCATTAACATGAGTCATATGGTCTTTTACAAAACATCGGCTATAATATGTATACTACTCGCTCTCAAATACACAAACTACTTTCTTTTGTTTTGATGAATTTCATATGTAAAAAAATCAATAATTTGTGCGAATATCAATGTAATATGCGTATCACTACATAGGGACAAATAACACTCTAAAAGTCAATTCCAATCCTTACCTCCAAATAAAATGACTTCTACCTGAGACTGACACCCACAATTTAGTACCTAATTGTGGGTTTCGAGTTATGTGAGGAGTTTAAATGTGCAATACAAAATGGGTCAGAGCCGGGTTTAAACGGCAGGTGCGAATAGATTCTCGTTTTTGCTAAATCTCTTTTGCAATGAAAGAGCAAGTTGATGACACAGAAGCAAAATTATTTACCTTTCTCTTTGAGTCGAAATGTACTCGGAATAATCGGGAACACAAGTGCAATCCCAAATTTCTGTTGTCGAATTTTGAATACCTGGTTAATAATAATGTAGCTAATATCCAATCAGTGGCTTCTTATCGTATAAGGTACATTTTACGGATCTATATAAAGTACAAATTCTATTCATTATCTACGAAACGAAAAGGGAGCAGTAATTTTACACAAGTTGGGCAACCTCTTTTTTTTAGAACATTTAATCAAGCAATGGTGAAGTGAGGTTCACTTTGTATGATGTTAAAGATGACAATTCCCATGCATGTAAACATCTTTGATTAAATTCTTTCTTTGTCAGCAGCTGTGAAGATTTGATGGTTTTTTACCATTTTGTAAATTAAATTCAAAGCTTTAGAACAAATCTCAGACTTTTTTTTATACAATTATTAAATTTGTATAAATATTTATGAGAATGGGTAACACTATTTGAATAAGATGTATATATTATATTGAATTGATTCTCAATTATTTTTATCTCAACTATCTTTCAAGTTTCATGGTTTGGCATAACAGTTTTGTAAAAGTACAAAAAACATATGAATCTAATCCGTAAGTAGAGTAAAAGCTGAAGCAATCTTCATAATTATAAAAAGTATATTGACTGAATGTATTTCATTTTGTAAAAAGACCTGAATTAATTTGAAAGTAAGAAAAAAAGACAAGAGTATATCTTTTCATCATACATGTATTTTATTACCAAATATATTATTGGTTCCAAGGTCCATGATAAAGTAAATTGTTTTTCATTGGAACAAAAAACAAGCCCTCTAAGTCTTGGTGAGGACGAAATGTTATGAGGTAGGACTTCCTCAGGACATGTTTGTTCCAATGAAAAACAATTTACTTATCATGTATTTTTTTGTTTAATAAATCTTTATAAAAAAATGAGATTTCACACAATTTGAATAGCCATTTTTACTAAATGACATGTTACAGAAAGTTAAAATTCTCCCTTTCATTCTTTGCACCATTTAGAATTCAAAATGCATTTTCTCTCCATACCTATACACATTTCCCTTGGACTTAAATTAATTCTGGAACACCCAAAGTGCCCCTTGGTGCATTCTTCAGGAAATTAAAAAAAAATCCAGTAGAACTATCAAAGGTAAATTCAATGCAAAGTATTGGGTCAAAATATAAATTGCTGCTGCAACCCTCCCTCCTCTAAACAAACATAAAAGGGAAAGACTAAATGAAGACAAGCAGCATTTTGCTTTTGTTATTTTATTTTTGTGTGAGCACACATGGGCAAGAACAATTGCTCTTCTCAGAGGATATGCCCTGTCATTTTTTCTGCTATAATTATTATCAATGGCCCAACAACCTTCTATAAAAGTCATGGACATTCTGCAATAAAATTACAATAAGTCTAGTTTAATATCTTACAATTTATTAATTTAGTTTGCATAAATCTATTACATTAGAAAGAAAATGACACATTAATATTTTCATTGAGTACTGTTAAAAAACATTTTAAGTGAAGTACAAAATATCTTTACTCACTAATTCAACAGTTTTGCTTTCATTTGAACCCATGAAAACTAGAAGTTTATTCTCACCTACAGTTGAAGTGACACCCACCTCTTTAAATAGAGGTCAGCCTAACTTTTCTATTATTACTAGTGCTGTTTTGAACCAACAATTCTCTAAGTATAATAATGTAAGATGCAACATCAATAAGTTTTAATTTTTCAAAAATATTGTGACATAAATGTACCCTTCGTACAAAAAGCATACATATTTTAACAAAGCTAATTCTTCATAATTAGATCCAAAATAATGAAAAAGAAAGAGAGTAGCAAAATATAACAATGGTAAGTTACAATTTGAACATACATTTACATTAGCTAATTTACATACATCTTTTTTAGAGTATGTGTATTTAGCTATCTTTTATTTAAAATCTCATCCATCTTTGAGAATCTCCCTGAATTCACCTCCTTAATCAGAGCACCAACATGTTTGCATCTTACTCTTACTAGTATTTTTACCTTTCATATCTACCACTCATATGACTTTGTTACAAATTCTTAATATGAATAATACAAAATTCAGAAGATCATAAATCAGAAAGTAATAATTCAGTTTCTACTTTTCTTTTCTTATTATTTAATTAATCTGAAGTCATATCTTGAGTTACCCAATGAAAGAACTTCTGTTACATCATCTTGTGAAACACATTAACAAACGAAATAAAACATGACTATTTTTAGATGTGTCAAAGTCTATGACCGGCTACCAAGCATAAGTTGCTTGTCGTGCTTTCCACTCCTTTATCCTCCGTGCCAGACAGCAAGCAAATATTATACCAAATATCTGAAATGAGAAAATTATGTTTCATGAAGTAAAGGTTACATAAGTGCACAAAAGCTCCATGCCCTTTCAAATGTACATTAAAAAATTGAATTGAGAGATAATTTGAAAACAAATCTATTCAAATATGTAATACAGTAGACTCCCCACTATCTCGAACAGGGATAACCTGAATAATCCCTCTAATCGGAACAAAAGTGTTGGTCTCGATAAAATTCCTATCAATGTTAATGCTAAAATTATTCGATTAGTCGAACAAAATTCAACTTTGACATCAACAATTTATAGCAACAAATTTGGATTTCTTTTACTAGGTACGACTGTTCTGACCCGAATATGCAAGATTATCATTATTCATTATCTATACCTCCAGAGACAATTTCATCCTTTGCATTGTTTGTAGGGAACTTGTTTTTAATGGACAAGTTTAATCAAGTAGAACTGTGATTTACAACAAATTGTATCACAAGACATGTGGTTATAACTTACCTGTAGACAGCATATTCCTAAACCTACAGCGCCAAGTATTATCAAATGTGTTTTTAGATATAATTCTAATTCATGCACACATCCCTGAAAAAGGAAAAAACGCTGAAAATTATCAACAACTACAGCTGGTTTAAATCAAAGTAATTTAGGTCATGCCAAAGCTAAGACGTGAAAACAAACATTTTGATTCAGTTAGAATTCCTTGATCCAATCCATTATTTAAGATTGTTGGCTGATGAAGTGTTTGGACTGATTACAACCCTACAGTAGTCAATATTTAAAACAGAGAGCACTAAAACGTCTTCTTCTTTAAGTCTCATGCGCAAAATACACCAATTACTGTCAAGAATCTTAAGACTTCAAACCTTCATGATTATCTATTTGCTAGGCCACCTCTTAAAACAGCCTTATCATAATGGGAAAATGCTGCAAGACCCCACTGTAACAAGTGAAATAAATTGAGATGTACTCAAGATAATGAAAAACTTACATTGTAGTAAATATTTGATGGATGGTCCCTAATTGCACAATTTGTAGAAACAGTTTTACAGCAGCTGTCAGGCGCTGTGTTATTGCTCAGATCTCGGTTACTTTTCAACCATTTGCTGTACTTCCAATCTGTGAATGTACCAGCACCACAGCATTTGAACTGCAAAAGACAAATTAAAAAAAGCCTCCATGTTACATCACAATTCAACAAATACCAAGATTCCAATTATTTGCCATGGCCAACTAATTCATTTGCTTGTTTAATCCATTTATATTTTTTCTTCTTCATACTTTTATAGCAATACATAATTATATAGAATTTGGAAAAGTCATAACAGATATTGCAGAGATGAAGGCAGAATTTTCAAAACCTATCACCAGGTGGAGTTGCATTGCCAAACCTATTCAATTCTGCTACACTTGCCTGACATTTGTTTATGAGAGGACAGTTGTTATGAATTAATGGATGAACACTGGATAAATCACAAATGTATATTGCAAATTGTGTCTCTCCTTTATCTAAAGAAGTATCATTGTAGTCACATGTATTGAGAAAAATATTCATGTATCAACAGTGACATCTGACCAGCTGAAATACTTACAGTACTTTGCATGTCATCTATGGCCTCTGTTTTGATGGGATCATAATAGTAATTATCAAGCATTGTTCTGTTTAAACTTCTCTCCAATTCTCCATGTAACTAAAACATCAAAAGAGAATGATACATAACATCTGCAATATCAACATGTAGCATGAGTAGATTTTGTGTAAATTGGATCCTATAATAATGAGAGCAGATAGGAACTAGTATATAGTATAGGCTACATGAGCAATAACAGCACGTAAGAGTCCTGAATACTTCCATACCAATCAGGTGCATACAGGTTTATCCAGAATTCTTGATGACAATATAAACTAAAACTAAAATGCATGATTTACAAATTATTCAACCAATAGCATTTATACTATATTAGGGGGCAGGGTGATTTGGAAAAGTATTGGTTTATGGTTTTTAATCACTGCTCCTGGTAGTAGGACACATAAAAATCATGTTGGTTTGATTCAAAATTATTTTTTGGATCGGCCCTGAGCACATTTTGATTTCACACTAACTCGATTTTCATGAATTTTGAACCAAAAAAAATGATTAAAAAAAACACAACTAAATTTGAGGTTTTGATTAATTAGGTGATTAGAATACATAAAAAGACACCTGCAATTTCCAGTTTGGCCAATTTTGATAATTTTCAGACCAAATATGCACTTTTTTACTTTTTTATATCATTAATAAGCTGTCATTTTGTTAGAATAGACTTCTTAGAATTAAATAATTATAAGCTTTACTGAATCCTAGATAACCATTTGGATCTGTCCAAACCATATTATACTATTTTAAGCTATTTTGATAAGATATGTCTTGTTAGTGCTGTTTTGATGTTCTCCCACTTTATTTGTGGTGACTGTTGTTCATCCAACTGCAGAGAGCATTTCAACTCCACCAAACCATGAAATGGTCAACCCCTTCACCTCTGATGAAATCAAAAAAG
>JAVSBT010078885.1:0-17178 GCA_033118115.1 Pharyngocirrus eroticus
GCTACTATTAAGGCTTTTTGCTCTCCGTGCAAGTATCATTTACCTTTAGTGTTAAAGACCAAAATATTCATTTCATGAAACAACCCTAGATTTCCAGGGCATTGTCATGGTGATGTCCCAACTTAATAGCTCTACTCTAGTTGTTTTGATTCTCTCAGACACTACATAATAGGTTGCAGCAATCCTCTGTCCAAACCAAGGCCATTGGCCATTACAGAGCATCAAGACTCCTGGGTTGTGATGGTTACCATAGCATCAAGGCTGTAAAAAGAGATGAAAAATGCTTGAGCTGATTGCTTTTAATGCGAACAGAGACCATTTTACACCAGATTATTCATTTAAAAGTCACATATTCCACAAAGACAGATATTCTACTATCATCCAATTGATATTGATTAGTAAACATTAGGGCTGTGTATTGTATCAATGATCCGATACGATACATACAGCGATATTCACGATACTAGTTAAAAAGGCTTAAAGCAACCAGTATGAATGGATTTGTTGACTTCTGACGGATGCAAACTTTGACTTGTTCAAGCTTAGTTTTTACTGATAGATGACAAATATATAGGAGAAATACTGTAGATATTGGCTATTTCTTGAGTTTTTGAGTAAGAAGTAATCCTGACTGAATACTATTAAATACTTCCGACAATAATAAGTTGTGTGTCTGAATACTGATGACACAAACGTATTATTTTAGCTTTATTTAGGACTCCCTTTGTGTATTCACAGTATTGTCAAACCATTAAATTTCTTGTAATAATACAGTGAAATATTGTCGGATCTGCTTTTAAATTGTCCAGATACAAATTAAAATTCAATACAATTGTTTGAATTGACAATTTTTTCTTATTTTTTTCAATATGTAAGTATCAATACTTGAACTGGTTTCCAAAAATTGTGAACCGGTTATCGTATTTGCAATGAAAATCCTGTAATAACGATATATTGTGAACTGGACATGGCAAGAACATGTATTGAGGTCATTGAATTAGCTGTGTAAAGAGTAGGCACCTTCTGTCAAAACTGGGAGGATAGAAAATAATCAATTTTGAATACAAATTTATGAATGGGATCCATGCAAATAGATTAAGACAAACAAATATATGGAGAAAAAAAGGGAAAGAGTAGGAATGCACATGATGCCCAGATTCAAGGGAGGTGAAAAGTGCAAGAATAGCATGTAGCCGCCTACAAAAGTAATCGGATCTATGCAGAAAATAATGCATTATGGTACATAATGCCATCTTGATAGAAGTGAATCCATGTGTAATAAAACATGCCTGGGATATAAAGACAATCAGATTGATCTACAAAAAGGACACAAATTGCAGTCGTCCTTCTTGGACTAGCAAACATCACAATTTTTAAAAAATGTACAAGAATCTTATTTCATACTATCCTAGCTATAGGACAAAAAGCTTCTTGCAAATTGCAGTAAAAAGCTGCAAGTGTTGCACCAGTCAATGGTATAAGCAAATAATGAGGAAAAAAACGCTGAAGAAAATGTTTATGACACTATTGTAATATAGGCAGATCCATTTAGAAAAAAACGCCTCCCAAGAATCACACACAGAAGCCTTGATGCTAATGGTTTTATAATGCGCGAGACATTTCAGTGGATGTAATAGCCTATGCATCAATACCTGTGTGTACATAGCATGTATGATGGAGGTAATTACATGAACAAAAGAATGAAACTAAGAGAAAATAAGGTACATTTGTTAACACATATTCTGTACGAAGAGCATGCAATCAGTCTAGTTCTTTTGAGATATGTGTCAGTCTGTTGTAAATGAATTTTAGATGAAAAAGAGAATAATTGAAGTTGATGCTGATGTTCAAAGTGAATGTATTGTAAAAAGAAAAAAGTGGCTGCTTCTCGTTTTTTGAGATTTTTCTTTTTCAAGGTATTTCACTTTATAACCTTTAACATTTCATCATTCTAGACTTTTAATTGATTTTAAAAGCTAACATTACAATCCTAACAAATAGCAATAAGTGTGGAAACAGCAAGCATAAAAAGCCTAGAAAGTGACAAAATATCTATTTATCTAACTCCACATGTTTTTTTTTACAATACCTAATGTAGTGTGTGGGTGTACACTTGCCTTGGGGTCATTAACAGAAACATAAAGAGCAAAACCTTCACATTTTATTCAACATTTTATCAAAAAGAAGGTGCAATATCTTCATTTTCATATTTTATTATTATATCTTTAAGGTATACATTTTGTTGATATCTGTGAAAGTTATATTCTTGGTAACAAAACAGTTTGCTTTTGTGTGTTTAGACTTGGTAGCCTTTTTCTACTTTTACGACACAAATGGTGTTGTTTGCCAAAGAATAATGTTGTCATTTATATCATGAAGCATCTTTTGTTAAGATGCACAGTCTCATTGTCTTTCTCTTGTCTTTTCCATGTGCCACCAAGCAGATGTATTTGTATGAAAAGCATAAGCAAAATTACAAGAGTAGACTTACACCTAGATCCATTTCCTCTCTTTTCACTTGACAAAAATCAATGTCTTTGCAATTCAGCTGCAAACATCAAGTGTTCACTATGGCCAGAGCTGTCCAATCAATGTTAGACCATCAACCTTGGTGGTTCTTTTTGTCAAAACAGTAGGATTTTATCTCATCAAGTTATTCTGGTATACCTCGTCGTCAAATCTTTGAATGAAAGGAAGATATCTTTTTATGGTGTATGGGATCACCTGCCATCTTAATGCAGCCTTGCTAGAAAACAAACTTAAAGCGCTGTATACATATACACCAGTAGTTTTAAGAGTTTGTGGGATAAAGTATAGGGTTGTAGTATACCAATTTCTCACAAATGTATACACCGCTTTAAGGGAAATATTTGATTTTGCATTATACTCAAGATTACATATTGGCAGTAGTACGACACACTTTTGGAATCCATTTGAAAACTTTCTTTGCATCCATGTTCTAAAATAAGTTTTCAAATTGAATCCAAAAGTGTGTCTAACCATGGTCAATTTGATAAAAATCTTGAAAACAATCTTTTATTCTTAACAAGCCCCAATTTTTTAAAAAAACTTTTAAGAAGGTTCTCCTCTTGGCAATCATATATCATCAGTAAGAATCACACACACAAAAAATAGTGCTAGCAGGAGGCTTTATTTTAGCAATGACAACATGTCTCCCGGCCAGTTAAGCCCTATGAGCTTGTTCACTTTGCTGTCTCCTGTCAGCTTTACTAAGTAGAAGTCCCAAAGAAGCCAGCTAGAATCAGAGTCCCTCTCACCAGTGTAATTAGTTGGAGAAACCAATATGCATGATAAGTTGACTATGGGAAATGTAATTTCCCTCTCTGCTAATAAATAAGGTTATGATGACTTTAAACAATAAGGAAATGGATGAAAATTTTGTCAGCAACTGAATCCTTTACTGACATTGTCTGCATGAAATGTAGGCTTGAGAGCAGTTAACAATTCCCTTTTGTGATTGTAGGATGTAAATGCTGCTTAAAGTTTACGTGGCTTGGTTTTATTATCCATAATATAATTATGTGTAAACAGCAAGTTCTTTGATGAGACATCTTTTGGTTGTTGAAATGGGTTCTCCTTATTGAAGTGTTCTTTATAACTATAGTGTAAATGTAATTAAGGGAGGGAGTCCAGTGCAGGTCCAATTGCTTTGTGATACAGTCTTACTGACTTTGACTCTTTGGTTCTCTTATGAGAAGAATTTGTTTCTGATATAGGTCCTGTGATCATATAAGAATTACTTTTGCCATGATATCGGTGTGTTACACGAAAAGGTATATCACAAGTGCACTTACATCTGATGGATTAATATCAATTTTTAGTTTTAATTTGAATGTATCTGTGATAAAAAGCTACAAAGACTTTCTGTTTCAAGCAGAAAAAACAACAAAAAATCTAATCTAGCAACCCTGGATGCAATAGAAGTAAAAGCATTTCTACAGAATAATGAATATCAAAGCTTACATTTTCCTCTTAAAAAATCAATTAAATGTATATTCGTTTAAATGCAGGTGATCTTTGATGGCAAGGTTTCATGATATGGACAGTGTGTTTCAAGAAATTACATTTTATTCATGGTAGCAAAGATATAATATGCAAATGTAAATGTAAAAGCTCTTTGGATGCGTGTTATTTTTACTTTAATATATATCAATTTACATACTTTTTTGACATTGTTTCATCTTTTTGTAATTTTAGGTAAGTGTAAAGATTTTTATGAAGTTAAAGCATTGGCCGAAAGGAAGGAAAAGTTAAAGGGACCCCTGAGAGAGTGAATAGATACCAATGTTCCTAGTGATATTCATTTACCCTGTCTGTAGTTATTGTGATCAGTCGGAGTGTATGATCCAGACCAGTTCATCAAGGGTAAAGTGAAGATTTTTGTCAGATTACAGATGAAGTCTACGAAATATCCATTTGATTTCATGTGCAATTTGCAAAGATTAGATAGATATTTGTAAGTTCTTTCAAACTGATGTTTTGAAAAGAAGCTCCACAGCAGTCAAGTTTGCTGTCTGTGTCATAGGAGGCTGCTAAGCAACAAGCATGGATTTGTTCTCTCATATTAGATAGCATTCCCAGGACCCCTTTTTATTGCACACAGTAGAAATCTATAGATCTCTTCCCTTTCCCCCAAAAAACTAGGTTAATAGATTGCCATTCAGTGCCGTCATCATAAACAACAGTCCCGAAGTATGGGAAGTCTGCCCAGTGATTACTGTGGATCAGAGTTTATAGACTCTGTTGAACAGATTAATGGTACATGTTCAAATGAATGGAAATCTCCATTTAATAAATGAGACTTTATAAAGTCACTTACTACAGATCTCAATGGCAGATACAACTCTTCAGCTTATGTGTGCAAAGCTGTACAGTTGTTAATTTGATACGCAAGTAGTTCTTTCCTTTGTTTTTGCTCCTACATTTATTTTAATGAATTGTATCTTAAGAATCAAAATTGGTCATTTGTACCAAATTTAAAATTTGGGTAGACCTCCCATTTGACTATTTATTCATCAAACAGACTATTGAAATTGAATGACACCAGGCCTTTTTAATTGTATTGAAATCATTAATAGAACACAAATCAAGGCTTTGTATGTGAAAGGCTTCTACTGTCAGGCTAATTTTTTTTAATGAAATTTTTGTAATTGATAATTCCAATAGCTCAGTGATCAAGTTATTAGCCCAACTAGAATATAGTGCAAGCATTTTCTTTTCACATACAGGCCTGTTTATGTACATCTAATTCTGTCAAACACAGTCACCAACTGAATGACAATAACATTAATGAAAAACAACAAGATTTTCTGCACTCTGGTAACCCTGCTTATTAACGAAAGGCATTATGGAGATCCCAAACCCAAGATTGCCTTCTGCTATAGCTATGTCCCTCAGGTTATAGATAGTCTGATATCAAATGGATTTTTCCTGGAATTGTTCATGTTTTTGACATATTTTCCTACTAGAGCTGCCAAGAAACACTTTATGTAATTATAGGCTAAGTTTTAGGCATCCACTTTGGGAAGACAGGTTTCTCAGCTAGGTCTTAATCACTGTATGGCATTCGCACCTTTCCAAAAATCTGGTTATTTAAATAAAGGAGAGGGTGGGATCCTGGAGAAGGTGTTATTTGTGATTACTGTTGTTTTTGTAAAGTTTTTTAAATTATCTACCCATATATTTTATCTGACATTGCCTTGGTTGTGGCACTAAAGAGTCATACATGTGTATACTTTGGAAAGAGCCATGCATGCAGCCATTACATTGTTTTTGACAATAGAATATTTGGTTACAATTGATTATAAATGTAGGTTTGATAGGGGAAAGTAGTGTTGTGGAGTTTTCTTATATGACCAAGTTGTATTTTTCTGTCTTTGCATTTCTTACATTATGAGAGTATGGATGCCACTCACTTAGCATGAATCATTATCCAAATAAGACCTTTTTGTACTTGACATGATCTGATTAAAACATTATAGGTTATTTTCCTAGGTTTATCTAAAAAGTACACATTTTATTCCAGTAAGAAAAAACTGGAAATGTTACTAGATCCACGTTCAAGTCCTAGGCCATATTGCATTCATTTTATTATAAATGTAAGTTGGCTTGCCGTTGTTTTCCTTGTTTGCAGTGCATTATAGTGTACGAGGGGTAGAAAAGAAGTAACTATGAAGCCTAGAAGTCCAAGATAACATTTTCAGTTAAAGTAGAGAGACCGGGAAAAGGCTTAAATCTTGAACAGATACCATTAGAAATTGTACCATTTGATATAGGTATACTGTAAATATGAATATATTAACCTATATTCTTGCCCTGAGTACAAAGGTTATTCAATGGTTTGCATCAGACACAACCATAATGTACCAGCGGTCCAGTAGAAAAATAATAACTACCCCCCCCCCCCCCCTTGTCTTACATGCTATTTGAATCTCTGATATAAATTTGGCTTTGATATCATAAAGGAAACTTTTTATGCCACAGGGTACTGCTATCTGGTTAACTTTTACTAGCCTATTTTAAATTAAGTATGTTTTGATAAATGATGCCACCTCCATTCTTTCCAAAAAAAAGGCAGTTGCAGATTGAACAGGTTTTGTTACATGTATGCAATACAACTATAAGAGCTCTCGGACCATAAACTAAGTTGTTGTCCCATAGTTTCTTCCCCTGTGAATTCCATGCTGTATCCAATAAAGTTTCTGTATCAGGATTGTCTTAGGAAAACATCTCCTACTTGTATTGATTTTACACAGAAAAAATGATTCTTTTCAAACAAAATGTAGAAAAGGATGAATGTAAGACATGTTTAGAATATTGAGGATTACAGTGTCAATTGCAGTGTGCTGAATGGAAGGTTGTCATGAATAAATTTCAGTGTTATCTTTTTAAAGGATAAGGAAGTGGTGTCTTTTTGTTGTTTCATAATAATTCAATATTGAATATTTTTCAGTAGATATTTTTATTAGCGGCATAAATGAATAGATATACAAGTAAGGAAAAAAAGCAACCAACTGCAATACATTTCAGTTAGGGTTGGAAAAAACTAAGTTTATCGTGAACTTGACTATGCTGTCACTTATTTATTTTTAATATATGACAATCTGACAAATTTATAAGAAAAAAATCTTTAAAATTTGTATTTTTATAACCGCATCATTAATGGGATGGTTCCTAATATGTCAATAAGTACAGACTGTAGAAAGATATGGTAAATAACTTTGACAGACCGGTTCCCTCAATGGATGTTTCTTTGTTAAATTCAAGCTTTAAAAAGTGGTCTCTAAGAAACCCCCATGGTGAAAGCAAGGCTGGTTCCCTTACACAGAAATATGTGATGTATTGATCTGGAGAGACTGATCCACTTAAGCAGTCGCAAAGCTGTAGCAATCCAAATAAATCATGCTCAGGGTTAAAACAAATTACTAGAACCTTATAGTATCTTAGGATTTACTCTGACAGAATCATTCAGAAAACTAGTCTTGTAAGGAAATGCAGCTGTGGGACAGTCAGTGGTTAGTAAAATAACCTAATTCTGGTAGACGTGAATGCTCTCCTTCCTACAACTACAATGGTTTCAAAGTAACCATTTGTAAGAGAAAAAATAACTTATAAAAATGGAAAGTAAGCACATATCATGTTTCCAATCCTTTTGTTGACAACCCTTAGTTTTCTATTTAGAATAACTATGAAATATAATCTATACAATAATTGTGAACTATAAAGTGGATGACATTTAGTTAGAACTCATATTTATTGTGTATTTAAACTAGTATTTACAGGCTATTTTATTCTATGCATGAATCTGCGTATTGATTGTTTCATTTTCTGGAAAGCGGTAGAAAGCATTTCTTATAATTTGTCATGATCCAAACAAGTATGAGCTTCAATTAAAGAGTAACTTAATACTCAAATTGATACCATTTCCATAATTGCAGCCATATGTTTGTATGTAAGATTTTAAATGTTCATGTGACTTGGACTTTGTAGGTAAAAGAGTATTGATTTAGTTCAATTTAATGTGATACTGTATGTTAAAAGCCAACATTAGCTTGAAGTCAAACTTCTTAGCTAAATATCTAAAGCTTTATTCACACAGTAATTAAACATTTCTACCTGTGTGAGGAATTGAAACATGACCTTTTATTTATAGGAGAGGAAACACATTTAGTCCAAAAGGGTTTTGCTATATAGAAGACAAATTGAATTGAGGTGTTGAGACATGAAAGTCATTTGTGAAGATCTACAAAAAAAATGATGTCCACAATATGTTTTTTTTTCAATTTTCTTGCACTTTAATCTATCAAATGGCAATTAATATGTCGACCAGATAGAATCTTTCAGTCTGTCTTATTTTATATCAGATCATTTTTTTCTCTCATTGTCAGTCTTAAACTGGTACCCCATTTGATGAAATTAATTTCCATAATGTAATTCAGCAACTTGGAATGAGGGGACTTGCTAATGCTTTTACTGTGTGATTGCTATGGTAAAAAGAGGTATGGTCGAGCTGAGTATTGTAGATCTACCATTGTGTATTCAGGTAAAATTGCTTTGGAATTGAAAAAAAAAGGCAATGAGAGTCATTTTTGCGGATGTCTCTTCATTAGCAATGAATCATTATTAAAAATAAAAAGCTCCAAAACCAAAGAAATACCCCAGACAATCACTATTCTACAAAAAAAAATAGACTCCTATTAGAAAGATTATATTTTTATTTTTAACATTCGTCTCGCTCTTCTACATCAATTGGCAAGACAAGAATTCCAAAGTAGACTTTTAAAATTGGCATCTAATTAGGCAAGCTTGAAAATGGATAGTGATTATGTACTTTTTATTTAGTGTCGATTAGCTAGATTGAAATGAGAGTATGGCATTTGGGATACTCAAAAAGGGATGATTACATGTAGTCAATAGGCTTTTACTTAGACAAGTTTAGGGAAAAAAGGGGAAAAGACATGGAATAGGCTAGTATGAATCAAGAACAAAATCCTTGAAGACAATGTTGAATTCTTTTCACTAATAATTTAAATTGTTGGTTTGATCCCTGTAAAATTCTGGTGTTCTACCAAACTGGCTTTGTTATTTTGTTCCATGTCTTACCATAAATTGTGTATCGTATACATGCTTAAAAATCCTTTTTTATTTTACTGAAAAGTAGTAACATTGGTATCTTTCATTTCACAAGTAGCTCTTACCAACTGTGTTTTGGTACTTCATATTGTTCATGTTTGGAGAAGCTGTAAGATTACTTCTATTTCCCCTTGTGGTACAGCTTGATGGAATCCTAGAGTTTTTTTAGTATTGAATTGGGAAATCTTTCTGTAGCCTTGTAGATGAAGGCCATTTGTTGTCTTGATGGCATGCTTGTGTATCAAATGTAATGTTTTCACCAAGAGAGGCAAGTATCAAAAGCTATTGATTTTAGACCTGGGTAGGGTCATTCACAAGGTAAAGCAGTTCTTTACTATGACCACACCAGATAGAGGTTTTGCCCAACTTCAAATGGTCTTTGTGTACAAAGGAACAAAACATTGTAGGTCTATTGGGAATTTCTTGCTAATTTTATCCCTCTCTAGTGGCCTGTAGCTGTATGCCACACACCTATGGTATGGAATAAAAGAGGCTTTTGTCAAGGGTTTATATCAGATTCCAATTGTATGTTTGAGCGTAAACAAGTATAAATCCCCCCCCCCCCCCCTCCCCATTCTTTTCCCTTGACTAAGATGAAATTTGGATTGTCTAGGATTAGGATTGGTTTCAGCTTGACAAAGCTATTCATTGACTCAATGTGAATACCCCTCAGTTCTATTTTCCTGAGTATTTTGATGATGTTTTCAGAGAGGAAAGGATTATGATCAGTTTCAGACTGACAAAGCTTTTTATTGATTTTGAGTTGTCATGTTTTTAAGTATCTGGAGATTACCCTCATTAGTTGAACTCATATTGATTGCTGTAAACTTTGACAAGTCATGGGCTCAATTCCTTTTAGCCGACAGTCTTTTATGAGTAAAAGATGCAGTCTTTATGAGAAAACCAGTGAGAAGGACAAGATGCTAACACAATTTTACTTACTGTCTCCTTTTGATAGTTGGGATATACAACATAAAATTTCTGAAAAAATCTTTTTGTACTAATATCACAAAAGAGTTTTCATTTCAATTTCTACTCACAATTTCTCACCCATCATGGTGAATAATTCATCAAGTTATTGATGAAAAGAGTAGAATATATATGACACTTTTACATATGAACCCATTAATATTTTAACGCCATACATGGCAGTACATTTTGTAGTAATTATGGTTTCTGCAGTCATTTTTGTCTCATGACAGCTTTCCATCACCCTGCTCTACATTTGAAGTAACCTGGAATTGAATTCAAGTTGGATTAATCTCTAGGTTCTCAATCCCTTTCCCCATATTTCAATTTCCAGACTGCAGACATGTCCACAATGGGATGGTAATAGCTTTCCAGGTAGTGCTCATGTTTAGTATGAAATTAAAGGGATTTTCAATTTCCTGTATGACTTGAAGTTAGTTTGGCACTTAACATTTGCCTTTTATAGTTCTAGAATTTCTGTTCCCTTCTAGTCTTGTTCTACTATTCTGATTTTCTTTGAGTTAATGTGTAAGTTAATATCTTAAGCAAATCTAGAATAAGAATACTGTTAAGATACCACCCACTGACCTAGAAGGAATGAATTCAAGGGAATATATTGAATAATCTAAAGCCAAGACTGATCCATGTATGATTTCTATAAGAATTACTTGCAACTTAATAAAGCACACCATTTTACTTTTACAGTTTTACAATATACAGTTGTAATAGTGCTTTTATATAATGAACTTAGACACTCTAAAGTTTTATCAGTATTTAATTACACAAGAGTTAAGTATATTTCAGATAGAATATTTCAAGTCCAAGGCATTGTCTCAATAGTTTCATTGTACCATTGCCAATGAATTATTCTTGGTCTGGCTGCTGAAGGCATTTTTTCATGGATAATACCCTCTGTCCTTTATTACAGGGCACAGATCAACTCTAAAAAGGGGTAGGTTTTGTAAGGAGATAATTTTTGTAGTGTGTTTATCTCTTTGTCATACTAATACTTAATCATGTTTTCATTACTTCTTTTCCAGTTCGTCTTCACGACAGCATACAAGATGAGGGATTTCATTACTTAGTATTTGATTTGTGAGTATTTGTCATTTTGACCTATAATCTTATCTCTCTTGAGTTTTATTTTTGTTATTTTCACAAGAAACGGAATTAAATGGTGTGTGGAAATTTTGCTTTTCTAATGTCACATTTGTAATTACAAAAGCTATTTTTGAATGTAAGTGAAAGCAAGATTCCATTGTTGTCAAAATTTCCTAGAATTTGATTATATTTCATATCAGATAGAATTTAATTATGAAATAACTTGTCAAGATTCTTCTTACATTGCTTCATAATTGAAAAGAAGTCAAAATAATTGTGGTTCATGACTTGCCAACTCATTTTTAAAAATGAGTGAAAAGTATAAAGAAGTCTTGAATATTGCTGTTTACTTTTTGAAGAGGACATGGAAGGGAATAGATTGGGCTCAAATTAAATAATCTCCAAATAGAAAACAACTTGTTAAGAAAACAAGGATTTGGAGACCACACAGAAAGTCTGATTTAATTATATTAATAAGAATACAGATAGAAGTAATATAACATATTTATCATCAGGGTATTAACCTATATCGCAAGAATTGACAGAAAAAACCTGTCGACCTTAAGTGGGACTCGAACTTACGACTTTGGGATAATCGCTCCCATGCTCTATCCAACTGAGCTATTAAGATCAACTGAGCGATTATCCCAAGGTCGTAGTTTCGAGTCCCACTTAAGGGCGAGAGATTTTTTCGGTCGATTCTTGCACTATAGGTATTAAAATACCCTGTGATAAATATGTTATATTTGAAATATTGCTCTCAGCATTTATTTATAAGTAATATACTTAAGATTTTCATGAAGTGATATCATAATATCTTTATGATAAACATAAAATATGACTCCTAACACAGCTCTACATTACAAATTTCTTATAAATATCATATCATAGTTATTGGAACAAATTATTTATGTCCTTGCTTTGGTTCAAAAGTTTGTTAAAATTGCTGAAAAATAGCTTTTGAGTAGCATCAATATAGGAATTTTATAGGAAAATACATGGCTGTTGAAAAATGTTTGAATACTGAATAATTACCCAAATGGCCTGATACCCAACAATAAAGCTATAAAAACAATAAATCAGATGTTTTATGATGCTTAATTCTCACTTTATTATCATTTTAATCAATTTATGATTACTTCCACCAATTTGCAGAGTAACAGGTGGTGAATTATTTGAAGATATAGTTGCAAGAGAATTCTATAGTGAGGCTGATGCCAGGTAAGATATGACATATGATTGTAAACTTATTGTATTGCTATTATAAAACCATACAAACAATCTATTGTATCTAAGATTAATTTTGAAATGTTAGTTTAAAATAATTATTGTTTATAAGTTATAGAATTCTGAAATTTAGTTCTGAGTGATCAACAGAAACATCATAGGTTTCAACAACTGTAAAAAATGTAGGCCTCTTAGATTCTATCTTGGTTTACTAACAAGATTAAATGCATACTTTTTCATATACAGAATGATAAAGAATTGTTAAAAAATGATAAAAATAATGATCGATACTGGGCCTTTACATTAGAGAAGCCAAAGTAAAGTTGGTGTCGCTCTTTTCTCAAAATAAAGATCTTGACATTTCTAATGAATTTTGTCATTTGATGATGAAAGCAATAAGCGTACTTGATTTTCAGTATTTATTGAATTCACAAAACCTTTTGAGTGTGATTGAAAGCAACAACAACAAAATTTCACTCTGGATAATGGTATAATTTCTATTCCAAGAAGAGCATTGTATCTTATTGAGACAATATTCAATCTTGATTATTTTGATGAATAATGAGATTATGGAGCTGACATAGAATGAAAAATATAATCACTTATATGTGCTCAACAAAGTCTTTTGTCACTGGAAATTGTGAATTTAAGCCAAGAAAAGAGAGCTTTAGAAGTGGATGATTAAGAAATGATGCCTGTAAACAGAAGAGAAAAGAAGAAACAACTTGAACTAAACTTGTTAAAGGGAACAATTAATCTTTATTCACCTCTTTATTGAATTAAATTTTATGATGATTGGCAGCAAACAACTTTAATTTGATAATGTCATTTGATGAGTTTAATAATCTTAAATGCCAATCAATGGATGAGAAGACCAGCAGAAAGAAAGTGTCTCTTGTCATTACCCTGACAAACGATAAACAAATCTACTTGGTAAGCTGCGGATACAGCCTATTCAGGCCTGCCAGCCCCGCTTTTCAAATCCCTTGTACCAGAACCAATTAGTTATCACTAATGAACTCGTACTATGTTGTCTTCCACTTATGGGCTTGCCAATTCCACCTAGACTGTGGTTGGGCGGAAATGAAGGATTCTCTGAAGACTTGTTAAAGATACCGTGTAATTATGGCAAATAAGTTGGTGTGATTGCTTTTTAACTAGTACATGTTGATATGATGGCCATAGCGAGTAGTCCTAGAATCTTATATTCACCACGGCAAGTATTGTGCTAGAGGGTTAATGTCCAGAGAGACAACTGCTGAAGAAAAAAAGGTTTCTTCGTTCAACAGGTTTCTAGCACCTGTAGGTGACACATCACAAAACAAGATATTCCATTCGTGTAGGAGATGAAGCATTCATTAAAGAGGACTCGACTGAAAAAATGATCAGGCATCACCTTGTAAAACTCAAGCAAACAACTGAAAGGACAGAAGTGATGAAGTGGTTTTCCTTATCCACAGTATGATGGAAAAGAAATTAATAGCTAAATGATGAAATTTTGTATACACCATCTGTAAAATCTATTAGAAAATGACAACAGAATACTTGGAATGCATCAAAGAAAAGATTAATTAACAGGGTGCGATTTACTTTTTTTTTGTCACTGGTCAAAATCTCAGCCGGAAGGTGCTATATTCAACTGGAACCCGTAATAAAATAAAAAAACAATAAGAAGAAAGGTATATTGGTTAATTTTTTTACATAGTACTCTATAGATTTGCATATACATGTACATGAACATGTATAAATACACACTGAGAAAATGAAATTTAAAATATTAAAAAAATTAGTAGGCAGGTATTCAAAAAAGAATGTTTGTGGTTGTCCTCATAGTCATCCAAGAGTATATTGTTGATTAAACTGAGCAGAGGATATGTACTGCTGATAGGATAAATATTTTCTACTCTTTGTTTGGCCCATAGTAAATGCATGCATTTGTTGTCTTGCCCACAATTTTATTAATAAGTTCACTAGAAAACAGTCATACAAAAATGACACAAGAATTCATTGGTGCTACTTCACTACAAAAGAATTCATATTTCTCAACCCCGTCCTACACTATCTGTCACTAGATGGTATAACCTCATCATAATTCATTGTCAAGGGAAAAATTAACATTTAACTGACTTTAATTTGTCTTATTTCTGTTCTAAAGTAAACAAAATATTTGTTTGTTTGAACACCACTAATCTGTTTGCAAAAAATTCTATGCCTATATAAAGCCACCTGAATCATTATAGGAGTGATCGAGTGTGCAATGGCAAGGTCATTTCGAGTAGCTGTGTGTGATAATTATGGCTCTTATTGTAAGAGCTATGGATTTGTGCTGACAGATGTTAGAACATACCGGAATCTAGTGTAAGAATTGACATGTCATTAGTAAACAAAGCTGTAACATGCTCCATGATAGAAGTGAATTAGAAGATATGCCTAAATATTCGCTAGACTGCCGGACCAACTGGTTCAGATCTCAGCTGGTCCGGACTGGAAAACACTGGACTCGACCAATGGACCAGGAGTAATTCGCACCCTGATTAATACTAGGTAAAGAATACAGAATCATTAGGAAATCATATCTGAAATGAATAAAAGGTATCTTTCTTGAACATCATCTAAATTCACAATGAGATAATGGATATCTTTACAGAAATTAATACGATACAGGAAACACATTAAAAATATGCTAAATGGAAGTCAATTTCATTTCCTATGAAGGATTACATGGAACTTGATCAACAGCAAACAAAAGTTACTGTACGGTCTATAAAACACATTGTTATACCATTTGCTTTGATATTATACACCTTTTTTATTGATAATGTCTCTGCCTTTTTTGTATAAACCCTGGTTTTACCAATGTAGCATGACCTTATGTATTATTTTCCTTGTGTAATATTGGGAAAGAGTATGAATAACTTTGATAAGAAATTGCTTATGATTATGTATAATTTTTTGTATGTCCCACTTCAGGGAAATATTCCTTTTTGATAAACAGGCAGTTTGTACTAATTATAAAAACAAACATTTATCCCCAGAATTAAAAAAAATATCAATATGAACTATTCTATGAGGTTACCTTTTTCATATTTTTATTACTATAAAGGTGTTTTGATAATGTGATACTTAAGCCCCAGTCACACTATCACGATTATGACCACGGTGAATCGTAATGAATTTTTGAGTTTGGTCTAAAAGAAAATCAGTGCATGTGATTGTACGGTTATTGTACATCGCAAGGTTTCAGTACGATCAAACTCTGGCAAAGCGGGGTGATTCCACGGAACCTCCATGGCTCATCACAATTGGTCAAGATACAGTTACGGTGCACCTAGCATTACCGGCGTGTGCTACGTCATCGTTACAGACCATCAAGGTTCCCCTACGGTTTACTACGATTCTGCTATGATGTCACTATGGTAAAGCCACAATTTGTCACGTGGTATCAACGAGGCCTATATATTCAGAATTTTCTGTTCTTGGCATAAAGTAGCTATCTGATCTTGATATTGATGTAAAAAATTCAACATCAGTATGCTGAAGGAAAAGACACTGACGAAGAGAACTCCAAGGCAGCATTATACAACAATCATGGTGTTACTACGTGGCCCTATGACAGTTCGGGTGTTACTACGGTTTCTCTACGATCTATAGATTGTAGCTCGACTACGATTAGCAACGGAAGTTTTAAACAGTTTAAAACTTCCGTAGTGATCTCGGTGCGCTACGAATATTCACGATTCATCACAGATAGGAACGGTCTGGCTAAGGACTGGCTACGGTACCTCATGAATGCTCATGCTTTCCATGATTGTGACTCATTGTAGCACTAAACTGTAATAGTGTGACTGGGGCTTTAATTCCATTCAAAATCAATTTGTTTTGTTCAAAGGAAAGCTAAAAAGTTCCCAATATTATATAGGAAAAAATTGTAAACACCTACTTAATGCCTCTGAAATGTAAATGTATTGAAAGAATTGAATGAGTGATTTTAATGAATGATTGAATACTTGGTGATTGAAACTTGAATACAATGTCTGTATGTTTATATAAGTATGATGGTGTCTAAGGGTGGATGTACAGATATGACTGATCTCAATAGTTGGAAACACCTATTGTCTAAATGTTTTATGTTTGATTATTTTTTCCTTTCTGTTAACAACTCTCTCGATCTTTCAGTCATTGTATACAGCAAATCTTAGAAGGTGTTCATCATTGCCATCAAAATAATATAATTCACCGAGACTTAAAGGTGGGTTTATGCTAGCTGTCTATGATGTACTCATTGTCTTTCTGCCTCGTACGCATGTCCAGTTGATGATTTGTCCATCTGTTTGCAGTACACTTCCTGAGTATTTATTGTCCTCAATTTGTGGAGTCTAGCGAGGGTACAGCAAGATTTTCTGACCAGGAATGGTTTAGTAGAGTATATAAATTCATTAATTCTCAAGGAAATTTATTATTATTCAGAGACAATTTTATCTTACATAAAAAAGGAAGAAAAATATTGCCTTGTGAATTAAGTCTTAAAGTGCTTTTCCTTTCCTTTTGTTTTGTTTTGTCTTTTTCTAAAGGAGGTTATGATAATGCTATACTACTAGTTGATTCATAAAGCCTTATCCATGTAGCTTTGAGAGAGGTATCATTTCCCATAAGACAGTCTTGTTGTACCCAATGGTTGTGGCGCCCTATACTTCTAAATTTCAGTGGCAGATAAAAACTTGTTGTGAC
>JAVSBT010078886.1:0-16293 GCA_033118115.1 Pharyngocirrus eroticus
ATTTTAGTATTCAAAAATCCGGATTAATTCAAATACAACATGAATTAATATACTAAAAGGGTGGAACCTTTACAATAGGTTGAACGACATTCGTTATATTTGCCAGGAACTCGTTCTAGACTAGTTGTCAGCTTCTGATTTATTAATGTATTGTATTAATGTTCGACCACCAGAGCAATGTAATCTACATTGCAGCTTCTTCAAGTTATAAAGATGATTTCAGGGTAGCATTCCTCGTCGACTTTGACAACAATGAGTTGTTCAATATCTTTATCAAAGCAGTGTTTTATTTTTTACAATATTAAAACAGGATATTTTAGAAGAGAAAACAATTCTATATCATTAGGGATGAGGGATTCTTTGGATTCACCCCTTTGAATTTTTTGGGACTTAAAGAATGTAGATACTTGGGATCTGGGATTGACTTGTACTCTGTGATTGGGATTTGGCATTTTAAATATAATTATGAGATTTGGAATTTACCACATGAATTTCTTGGGATAAGATATTTTGTCATTTTCTTGGACTGAGATTTCACATTTATAAGTGTCTCATCAAACCTTTCAAGTAACAATGATTTATTGTATGACTTGGTCTTGTAACATTATATATGCCTTAGAATCTGTAGCATAATTCTCGCGTTGGACGGATGTTAACATGGGTCACTTCTGGTTAAAATATTTGCAAATTGGAAAGAGAAATTCAACAACATTTGAACTACATGTGTTATCAAGTTTTCTTTCCAAGCGTATTTTAATACGCCAAGCAACAATACAAATTTCTTTTACTTGGCTTTAATAGCCAGGTGATAGAGCATAATGGTGAACATTATGGCAGTGATTTAACTGCTTTTTATTGGAAATCTTCTAAATATTTCTTTTCCTTTCTTCTATGTTCTTTTTTTTCTTTCAAATTGTAAAATTGTAACTTTTACGAATAAATTATAGATACATACAACTAAATACAATATAAACCACCAAGACATTTGTACAGATTTAAATTATTCCATTTTAAGTATCTACCTCATTATTGCTGTTAATGAAAAGATCCTCAGAATGTATAGAAAATCTTCAAATTTGGAAAATTGACTTTGTCATGAAATGTAAACTTAGAAGATCTTAATATTCCATATATGTAAATGTTTGCTCATGAAAGAAGCTCTAACCTTATCTAAGAAGAGCTTATGTATTCTACAATCTAACTTTGTAGAAATTTGAATTACAAATTGCTTTGAATTTATTATTTAATTAGATATTGCTTGATCAGTTGAAAGGAAAGATATAGGCATTGATGATTAATTGCTGGGTAATCATGCATGTTTTTTTTCTTTTTGATTAGTTCTAAGAGAGTCATATCTCAGAAACTCCACTAAACATTTTGTATTATATAGGGTGCTCCAAAAAGCCTAGAATCTCTCAGTTTATCTTATTTCCTTTATATCAGCTTTTCAGCCCATGACGGGCCTCTGACTCCAGGCACCCAACTACTCCCAGTGAGGCAATTGGCTGCTTCATTAATTGAAACTCTAGGCAGAACACTGCATTTGGTGCCTGTAACTAATACCGATTCTTTTCGGCCTAGTGAAACTGCATCCGGGCTAGTACATTTCATAAGTCACTTGCTCGAATTGACCAGCAGTTGTAAAGGCTTTTCATTTACCCTGTTTATGGATTAGTTCTTAGGATTGGGACTAGAATATTTTGTTTGTAAACATTGTGATTGGATGATGACATGATATTCGGATAGATAACATGTAGATTTGCATTTTGGATCTTAAAGATTTGGGATTATGGCAAGTTCGCAAGGATTGAAGATTTTGATTTTTGATTCTTTGGGATAAGAGATTTTTATTTTTTAATTTTCTTAGAACCCTACCCTATAATAATAAGAAGAATAAAAGCTGTATTTCCTGATGGTAAAACCTTAACAACATACAACATTGATTTTCAAAAGGCGCTCTAGAAGGTGTGCACAAAAGTGACATAATATATACAACAGAAGTTAAAGAGAATTCAATCTTAGACGGGTGGAGCTACAGCACAGCCTCTATCAAGAACCACTGAACTATAACTCTATTTTTTTACAATACATTATACCATAATTATGTACTTATAAGTGATAACATTTCAAGATGTCAATTTTCTATCCAATACTTTTACTGTGGATATATTAAATTTTGATATATGTAGGCATCTTTCTCTTATTACAGATTACTTCCCACATGACTTTAATTATTGTGACGGGGGAATTTATACCAAAACCAGTCAATGAAAGATTCATCATTGCAATCTCTGTTGGCGTTGCCTGTTCATTGCTATTCATATTCATCTCAATCATTGAAAAAAAAACAAGCCAAGAATGCTGTTACATTTATTGATTGACCATTTAAGGTTTAAAGAATAATTTGCTAGAGAACAGTCATACCATAGAATGAAATAATTGAGCTTTTATGACCAGCTGTGTAATGTGCTGGGTTCAATCTGTGCTTTTTTGAGCTCCATATGTTGATGAATGTTACCACAAGAGGTCACTGTCGCTCTATAGCATGCATAATTATGCAGTAAACTATTGGTTGTAACAAATTGTCCCCCCTCCCTCCCTCTTGTATTTTGAAACATTAGGGCTTTTCATCTAAATACACAAAAATTAATGAGAAATTATTATATCTTTAAAATCAACTTGTACAGCTAAAAATAGAATGCCTAGTTCCATCTAGTGTTTAATAATGGATACTTGAATACCTTTTATCTAACATATCCCTTATCATTCATGATATGAATATAATATGTATTCACTTGTCTAAAATAAGTTAATGAAAACAAAAGATGAGTCCCGGGGGAATAAAAACATGAACTGTTCAACTTTCAGTAGATATAATGTTTACCAAAACAAACTTACAAATTTCAAAAGTGACAGTTTTCAAATTTGTTTCATTTAAACAGTCACAATTAGCAAAATCAGGAAATGTTGATATTCATGCTCATATATACATGTGCACATACCAAATGTTCCAACCCCGCCCTATAGGAGAATAACTATCGCTAAGTCTTATCGGATTGAGAAAGATCCTAGTGTGACTGAAAGCTAACAAAGGTAGGCTATAGAGAATTCCAAAATGATGGTCTCGACGTTTTTCAAAATAAAAAAAAAGTCAGGTCGAATGGATCTGTGGGATTTAGTTTGTTACTGTCAGAAATAGTCTGGAATTGAATTGGATAACCCATAGTAGTCCGGACCTGACTGCTTTTGCTATGGTTCTAAAGTGCAATTTTTTCTACAAAATGAGGAACTAAAGAAAGGGTTTATAAACAAAAATTAAAATAACCTTTACAAGCCCTTGTGTTAATATAATTTCAGATAATTTTATATAAGTAAATGTATATCGGTCATTCTACAAAACCATCACAAAACTTATCCTTAGACTTCAGATCCCACAACTATGTTATGGCAATTTGTGTCTATATAACAATGTTGATGGTTATAATTTTGATAAGTACATAGTGAATTCCAATAGGATAATTTAGAAAATATGAAATAAGTAATATTGTCATCACAATAAGTCTGATCAATAGCTAAGGAATACATTATAGACAGATAAAGGATGCTTCAATGCATTTACATTGTTATAGGTATAATAGTATAGCACAATAATTCCGAAAATTTTAATTTTAATTTTTATGTGCTTTATTCCATGATATTTGGTAACAGTTTGTTACATCATCAGGTATATAATCGATGATGTAAAGAACTGTAAGGAAATATTGTGGAATAAAAATGAAAATTACAATTTTCGGAATTATTGTGCTATACTAAATTTACTATAAGAACTCAGTGTTAAATGAGCTATACTATTACTAATAATGATGTTTTAGAAAAAATTCTGCATTTTGCAACAAGCAACGTTTTTTTTGCATTTTCATTCATACTTAATCTGTTTATGAAAGTTTGAAATATTTCACATTTCCATCCGATTGACCAACAACAAGCATGCCATTGCTATACTGCACAACTTCAGGATGTAATAAACTATGACGCTCTGTCACTATTCGCCCTAGGAAACGCCCATCCTTATCAAAATGATGTATACATTTGCCATCAAAGTCACATACATAAATGTTGCCTTGTTCATCTGTACACAGACCACATGGATTGCGATTTGTTCCTTCTTGAAAACTGTCGTAGGTTTTTAGTACAGTTCCTGTGGCATCAAAGATTATGAGTGCTTTCCTTCCAAAATCAGATACAATGATGTTGTTATTGGTATTAACACATATATGCCATGGATTTTCAAGCACAATTGTTCCATTTTTGTTTTCAAAAATTGTTCTTACCACACCCTTAGTCGATTTTCTAATGGCCTTTGGTGTTTCAAGGTTTGTGAATATGATGTTACTATGTTGATCCACAGCCAATGAATATGGATAATGTCCATGTACTGTGACAGTTTCACATTTGTCAGTATGGATATTCAAAATTTTAAAGTAATCTTTATAAACCATATCTGCTTCAATTATTACAAAGACTTCTTTTCCATCTCTTTTCATTGAAACCATTTTCCAAGCCTGTGGGCAGTATGTTTTGAGTTTTTCCTTTACTAGGTTGCCCTTTTCTTCATCTGTGCAATGTACAAAGAACTCGGTAGGTGTGTCTTGAGCATGCCAAAGCAATGCCACAATTAGAGTATCAAGTAGCGCAATACTGTTAACAAAGTCATTATGGCACTTAACAGTTTTGTGGGATTTTGTATTAATTTTTGCTTTAAAATCAACCACGGTCTTTCCTGTTAACTCAACATCTGTGTTCTGAAGCCATAATTCTGGCAGGGATGTTTCTTTTACAGTTTGTTTCGCCTTTTCATGTAACCCTTTGTGTTGTTTTACTATTACATCATCTGGTGAAAAATTGGTCATATTTTCAAATACAGCTTTGGCAACACCAAGTGATGATAATTTTTGATCTGTTTCTCTAAGTTGCCCCTGATAAGCTTTCATCTTCTCGTCTTTGTATCTGTATGCTTCACTGATAAGCTTTTGTTCTTTTTCCTTTAGTTCATCTACCATTTTCAGGTATCGATCATGGATGATTTTCAGGTTTTTATCATTTTCATCATCAATCTTCTTCATTTCATTCTCTATAATATCCTTTCTCTTTTTAAGACCTTTTTCAGCATTAAGAAAATTTGTCTCTAGAAATTCATTATTTTCTTCTCTACATTGTTTGGAAACTTCTTCTAAATCGATACTCTCATGCAGTTTATGTCTTGTGACGCAACATCTCCGGCAGATTGGTATCTGACACTGTGTATCTCTGCAATAGTAAATCAGAGGGCAAGTTTGATGCTGTTGACAGTAAGAGATTTGTTTCTGGGAAGCTTTTTCAAAATGTCCTTGAGTAAGATCTGACAATGGAATTACTTCATGATGTGCAGCAACTACTGCCATCTTGTGGCCAGTGTTACATTCATTGCAGTAGTACACATTGCAATCCAAACATTTGACAGTGGCGCCCCCATGCTTTACCAGATATTGTTTATTATAGCAGGCTATGGCTGGTCTTTTTGGTCCACAATTTTGAACAAAATCCTGAAGCGCATTGATATGGAATGCTACTGGAAATCCCAAAACCCCATTGTCTGGAACCACTGTGGCTGCATTACAGATTGGACATGAAAACATTAGTTTGTTTTTCATCCAACCTTCTAGACATTCAGAACAAATTACATGTAGACATGGTAGACCTCTTGGATTTTTAAAAAAATCCAAACAAATGGGGCATCTAAGAAATTCCTTTATTATGCCTTCTTTAATATCAGGTGCTGTGGCCATCATTTATTTTCTGTAACAAAATGAATAGAAATCTATAAATGTCACTCTTCTAAATACAAATTCTATTCTATTCTAAGTGATCATCCTATCAAATATAGGTTAACATAACATCGATTAAAATTCACAAAAGCCCAGTTATTGATACTTTTACAAAATATTTTAACTGTACTTCACAAATACTTTTTGATTAAATAGATTAAAGAATATGTCCCTAATAAATAAAAAGTACAAAAAAATGAAATGTACATATCTGAACTTGACTATATATTTATATTATATTTACTAAAATTTATATAGCGCCCTATCACTGATGTAGTGCTCTAGGGCGCTGTACACTGTAACGATCTGTAACAATTCAAGTTGAATAATATGTGTATACATGTATTATGTGTATACATGTATAATACCGTAATACCTCACTGTGTCTCAGCTATACAAGGAAGAATATCCAAGACACTGGATTAATTAACCTGAATTGTTGTCACAAACATAAAAATGTTGTTTTGTGAATTATCCCTAGAGTAAATATGTTCCCAACAAATTAGTATTTGTTTTAGTACATACCTACTACAACTTCCGGTATTTCACCTGTGAAATAGAAGTACTTCTCCTCCAAAGTGATGCCCCAAATGGCATGTAATGTATACATTTAATTAACTCGCCTTGACTCAGTTGTTATGCCCGACAACAAAGTTTAGTAAATTATTCCTCCTATTGTAGAAGTATGATGTTTCCAAAAGGCAACAGCTTGTCCCCTTTTAAGTACACAACTGACGCTGCTTTCAGTACGATATTATGAATATATAGATGACAGAACAATATACATATCAATGCTCTAAACGACATGCGTAGTTCGCATTAGGCCATGGCAAACACTTTTTTGGTGGAAGATATGTTTCAAAAGCGATATGATGAAACTGTAGCCTAGTGCCATTTTCACTAAATTTAAGTGGTTATCTTCTTCTTCTTAGTGTCTCTTTGTAGTGTATTAATATTACACTACAAAGTGAACACAAAGAAGAAGATAATACTATTATGTGTAGCACTGTGGCTTAGCATCCATGGTTGTAACACCTTGATGCCACTATTTTGCGCCTTTCGTCCCAGTACTACCGATTTCAGCCTGCTTTTCTGTCAGGGTGTTTGCACCCTTAGACTTTTTTTGTTTTTTGTTTATTTGTTTTTTTGATCTTGAGAATGAGACAGATAACGACATTGTTTTCGGCCATTGTCACCTGTGTTCTTTTATGTGCCATGGGGATCGATAGAATCCATGACACATTTTACATCCTTTCCGCTGGAAAGTAATACAAGCCAGATATTTCTGATACAAATAACAGAGCAGAGTTCAACTTTTAGCCAGAAAGAATTTGCCTCGAGCGGGATTCGTACCCATGCCGTTAGTGTATGCCTGATCCTTATAACCACTAAGTGGTTTTAAGGCGTGTTTTAGTAGAACGTCGTACACAGTGGTTTTACTCTATATTGGACATGCTGAATCCAAAAGAGTTGTTTACCAAGTTGTATTTACAAGTGTCAAATAAGAGAAAACCAAAATGCCTTTTTTTACATTAAAATTGTTTTAAAAGTTTAAATTTTGTATAAGTTGATTGTTAAAATGACGAAAATAATAAACATGGTTAACAGTGTTATTCTACATGTATATAATTGTTTACCCAAGTTACTGTGCCCCCTCTTCAACATTACAGTGCCCCTCATCAAAATTACGGGAAGTTCACATAATTAGGGTGACCATCGTCCTGCTTTTTTGATGATCTAATATTCTTTTTTACTTCACTGTTACTGCTCTAATGAGTTGAACAATACAGTTCCACTATTAACCCGACGTGTGTTTTGTTGGGTTTAGAATCAGTCTATGTACATGAATATCCATATGAAAATTCTTGACTAAAATAATTGTAATGTATTTATCATTGAACTTGAAATAAACTTCTTCCAACTATTTGGTCAAAAATAATAATATTTTTGAACAACGTTTATTGCTCCAATTATGCCTTTATTTTTCCAAAAAGCAGCCTCGCTTCGCTTGGCATCGCTAGATATCTTACAGACTTTCACAAAATGTAAGAATATACTAAAAGAACAAAGTAATTTTCTATCAATTATTTTGAATTAATTTATTAGGCACCATATACCCATCATGCATGCATGATAATTAATTTCAAGCTTAATAATTATAAAAAGACCCCCCCCCCCCCACCCTCGCCTTACCCTATGAATAAAATATATAGTTGACAGGAAATAAGCACTTAAATGAAATGGTTTTTAATTGTGAATTTAAATGTTTTAAGACTACTAATGTGTTGAGTGTCACAATTAATTTCAATTCAAACGTGTGCAGAAAAATTAAAGTAATTTTTATATTCAATGTCATAATGATAAAGTCAAAGTGTTTTTCACATCCATGTTATATCTGATTATAAACTTTAATACTATCCTTTTTTCACTTTTGAGAACAACAATAAATCTTATATGAAATAGAGTGTTAATTTTCAGAAAGATTTGGTTCATACGTATTCAATTCTTGTAATTCAAAAATTTCAGTCCTGAAATTTGGATTTTTTCTTTAAAGGGTTATTGTGGAGTTAGATTGGCATAATGTTACATATCTTTACTGAAATTATATCAAATCGTCAATTCGAGAAGTCCTCATTTTGTGTTATTTTAAATGAAATTGTCATGTTAATTATGTCCGTATCTTTATCTAATAATGTTAAATTTCTTCTATTAGAACAAAGGAAAAATGCTACTTATCGTTAAAAAAAAAATGGTGTAAATATCATAAAAAATGTCTAATGGTTATAATGCTATATAAGTATGTATAATAAGTACTTCCCCAAACTGTATTTCCATGAGTGAAATATAAGGACCAACAATAAAGAGGTCAATTTTCCCGTCTTAGTTTAAAATGTATCATTTTGGAATGTTGTTTTATAAATATGAGAGCAAAAAGATTTCGTTTTCATCCCTCTAAAGGATTCCAGAAAA
Organism: Pharyngocirrus eroticus; assembly: GCA_033118115.1. NCBI lineage: Eukaryota > Metazoa > Annelida > Polychaeta > Saccocirridae > Pharyngocirrus > Pharyngocirrus eroticus. The sequence goes on from JAVSBT010078886.1 coordinate 8,835, forward strand.
AGGAACGTGTGGACATACGATAAGTTGTTCACTGACATTGTCTGCAATAACAGAAACTGGCTTATCATGAAAGAATCCTGACAACATTGAAGTTTTTAGTCAAGCCTTGTAACTGTGTATACCCCCCTTCCCCCTACACACACACTTTCCTTGGCATGTGACATTGCACTAACCTTGTTGTTATAACGTTGCCAATACATGTTTAGATGTGTAGTTTTCCAAATTTAAGGACTATATTTATCTATTTTAAAAATATGAAACAATCCAAAGAAAAGTATAAAGTCTCCTTATCCACAGTAAAAATATAATGATTAAATAAGATAGCTTCAATAATGAAGTTTGTTTGAAACCTACATGTTTGAGTCATCCTCAAAATCGAAAATCCCAACGATGGTTTATTTACCAATACATGTATTTACAAAATACATATAATGTTAAAAGAAGTATGTCTTTATGCAGACTATTCTATGTACTTCCTGTAAAGATTTGTTCCTGTGTAAGGAAAAAGCTGAACCCCAACATATTGCAATATGAGTATACATGTAGGTTCATGTACCTACTTTCTGCATTTTTTTTCTTTTTTTCAAATGAACTGTGAGGAGAGCCCTTGATTATTGGTACATGTAGGTTTCAAATCCCACTTCATTGTCTATGTATCATTATTTTATTTTTTGAATGTTTTCCTTTTAAAGTTCTGTTTTCCTTATAAAGTTCTTCAATAGTGCAGCTTCGAATCTTTTTCAAGGTTCTGCTGGACATACCTTTCCGTTGGTATGTAAGCTTGTGCCAATACTAGCAGCCATGTTAGAAAGGGTTTTCAAGTCGTAAAGGTAACACACTCCGTCATCCGAGAGTGCAAATGAATCACAGGTCTTGCTCCCAGTACAAACAAGTCCACATTCAATAGGAGACATCTCCGTAACTGTCTGGAAGGACCCTACGGTGGCAGCCATGCTGTTGTGCTTTTCATAATGGTCAGCTGGAAATGGTTCTGAATCTGTGAAATAGTAATAAAAATGATATTGACGATGATGATTATATTAATAATTATAGCAATAATGATAATAACGTAAATAATTGGCCATCTTTAGGTTTATTTACAAAAGAGGTAGAAAATATACAAAAGAAGTTAAAAGAGAAAGAGGTCAACAAAATTATTGAAATTATATTCCAGATTTATGAAAATTATATCTAAAATAAGATATTCTCGATACCTTTGATATACAGTATATTAAAAAAAACATGTTTGTAATTTTTTAAACTGTAGTATATAATTATGATTAAAATTGGTAAAGCTTTAAAAGCGTATATGTCTTACCGGTGTCAGGTTGTATGATCAGCTGTAGTGAGTAGGTCCTTTCATTGATGTTGCCGCTAGAAAGACTAACGAAGGGGAAGGTCGATCCAACGGTTACATCTGTGGTAGTTAAAAACACGACATAGCCCATAACTGTAACAAAAAAAAAAGAAAAATCTTGTTTTTTTGATGGGAAGCCAACTGTATACCATGACTCAAAATATCAAAAAAGTATTTGTTGATACTTTAAAGCATGATAAAGGTATACTTAAAAGATCAGGAATTATTTTCATAGATGTTTAATATAAAGTAGCAATGAATGCATTTTCAGACGAGGTTTGTTAATCAAATTCCCTGTGGCCAAATTGATTAGTTGGTCGATGGAATATTTGGCATATTAAAAGAATTGGCCCGACCGGCCGAATTTGTTATATGCTTCTTATTTGTTTATATCAAAATAAATTGCCTGTATAAGTGACCTTGAGAAAATGCTTGAATCTGGTGCCAAACAAAGCAATACATCTTTTCACAAAGTAATGCTTAGAAAAAGGTAGAGCTCATTTGCTTTTTTTATCACATACATATACATTATAGCAACATTGTATTTGTAAAATGCTATGCTTTAATGAAAAGGATTATACTAATCCTGAAACCGGAAGTAAGATATCATACAACTATCTGTTAGACTATATTTGGCCATGTACGTCGACACAACGGAATGAAGAGAAGTGCGCCGATTTGCATGGAATTACACGTTTATTTTGTATTGCACAAATTACCTCTTCAAAACTCATACGAAAAGACCTTTTTTATTGCATCTGTGATTCAATTAAAACTTTTAAAGAAGAACTTGCAAGAGGTCACAAAAACTGTATTAACAGCTTGAAGGGACTGGGGTGTGAAAATCGGATGAGTACCAAGGAGCAACCTCAGACATGCAGATGATACCACCCTCATAGCAAAGAGCAAGACTGAGCTGCTGGAGATGATTGCTGCGGTCAAGAACAAAAGTTGCGTCAAAGGACTCCTACTGAATGTCAAGAAGACCAAAATCATGGTAGTTGACAACAAGAGAACAGACCAACTGATTTTTTGCTAGCTGGAGAAAAAATTGATGAAGTAGATGACTTCATATATCTTGGTTCACTCATCAATAGTGATGGCAGCAGCAAGAAAGAAGTGGAGAAGACTGGCAATGACTCGCACAACCACCCAGAATATGGCCACTATATGGAAGAGCAGAGGCGTCAGCACCTCCCTGAAAATCAGACTCCGGCGTGCCACAGCATTTGCGATTGCCACATATGGTTCAGAGTCATGGGCCTTGACGAAATCAGACCAGACAAGGATTGATGCCTTTGAGATGTGAGCATACCGAAGGGTTCTGAGAATACCATGGACTGCTAGGAAAACTAATCGCTGGGTGCTTGATACCATCGGTAGTGAAAAAATGCTGCGGAAACAGATGGCAGTCAGAAAGTTGCGGTACTTTGGACACATTGTGCGGAGAGGAGGCCTAGAGAAGGATTGAGCACATTTGATTATTGGGAAAGTCCTTCAATGACGACATAATTTAATTTTTTGGGAAAGCCTACAAAGTTTTGAATTGTGATGTCATTATTAATTCACGTATGTTTACATCGTATTCATAAAGCTTTAAATTTCCTATCATTGTAACAAATCCCATATAGACTAGTCGTTAGGGGGCCCGGGTTCCAATCCTGTAACGGAACATAATTTTTTCTAATTATTTTCAAATTGTCCCACAATTCCCTTTCGTCAACAAGGATTTCCCTACTTGGTGAAGGATCTTAGGCGATTTGGATTTCCGTGAAAAAAAGTGATAAAAAGGAAACTGGCTAGTAAAGAATTGTTCGCAAATGACTGTAGATATCAAACAATATAACAACATATTAAAATAATAATGTTAGACCTCTTGCTATAGTTCTCCTTTAAACGACATATGTTTGCATCTTATGGAATATACCACCTAACTTGACAATGTAACTGACCTTTTTTCATACCCATGTAGCATTCTCCTTAATCGTGTTTTTTTCCGGAAATACACGTCATTTGAGACAAGAAGCGTTATACTTATAACGCGAAAGTTACATTTTTTTGTGTAGGAAAATAAGCTCAACGGGCTTTCGTAGAAATTATCTTTTTCAATTTATTAATTGTATGAAAATAATTCCTTGAAAGACATGTAGACGTGAGGAGGGTACGTCTCGGACAATGGAAATAAATCCTTATCTACTAGTATATATGTTTGACTCCTGATAAGCTCCATTATTTTTATAATGCATTTTGGTACTTACCACTACCAGTACCGGGGGATGGGTTCCACATTACTTGACCTGTGCTACCAGGCACCCCACGGAGTCCTATCACGTCTCCAGTTTGGATTTCAAATCTATCTACACATGATAAATGTATTTCTTGGTAGCCTGTTACTGAATTGGTGTGTACATACTGACCAACTAGCTTATAATTCAATCCTATTAAAACAGAAACATGTTATATAACTACTATAATTATATAGTTAAACATTTCAGGTACTATATAGGGACCTTATTTTATATCAATATAATCATAGTGAAATGATAGAAAAGGGAAAATACACTGACGAGTCCCATCAGTTGTCATAAATTTCTTTTTATATGTGAATTGGTTTTTTTTCCAATCAATTCAAACAGCCATTGTATTGTTTTCGAGATATGATGACACTTGAACAATAATATCTTATATACATGTAGTGAGTGTGCATTTTCTTTTTTTTAACTATATATTAAAACAAAGTGCAGTGAAGCTTGAGAAATATAAATGTGTGGCTAAGGATGCTATCAAGCCAACACAAAACCAATATATTTTGTTTCCTCGCCACCTTAATAGATCTTATATCGTTACCTGACAAGAGGCGGTAAACCTGGACATGGAATGGCAGGTTGTCTTTCGTATAAACCCTGACAGACGTCACTGTACCTCCAATGGTGCTTGTTTCTAAAGGATGGGGAATTAATACCACGTCGGCACCATCCCCGTTTAGCCTTTCAATGGGATCTGATCCAAATATGCACAGACCTTTGAAGTAATTATGACATATATTTTTTAGGATACACACTCGTGTTTACACTCGGCTTATTTCCGAAGAAATATATCAAACGGCTGTTCTTTTAGTGGTTTATGCAATTTATACCGTTGTATAATTTAGCTATCTATCCGATACCCCAACCTTCCACCCCTCTCCTTTTCGGAGTTCTGTGCAAAGGACACTACCCGCGCCCCTCGCGGACAAGTTTAAGTAGGCGTATGCATGCAATACATGGCTATGGCGTCCATCGCCTCATGGTAATTAACACTTGAATCGAGGTCGATGGTTAAAAGACAAAAAGGGTAAATAAAGTATAAACCAACTGTCCCTTTGATGTTGTATATATGAGTAGTAGCACGTAAAAAAATACTTGTCATCTTTCGACGAAGAGCAGCTACGTTCGTGGCGGTGACGGTCTTCTATCTACTACATCAGCGTAATATCCAATAAAGGACGCATTGCTGATTAAATTACAGATACAGATACAGATGAATTGCGATGAGTCTGGAAAAGGTTAGGCCCTTGACACTTGTGAATGATCTTAACTTCAAAAATATTCTTATTTGTAGTCACGAGCGGTCAAGTTGTGCCAGTATCCCTTTAAAGTGCCGATATCCCATTATATTCCAAATGTGGAAAGATAACGTTTTTTACTTTTATGAAAATAACATTTGAAAAAGACATATTCTGGTAACCTTCAATACATATAAACAAAGAATGTTTGAATTATTTGAATCCTAGTAGATATTGTTAAAACTGGAAGTTGTCATTTTTTTTTAAAACTTATAATTATTTATTACCGGTACCAGGTTCGATAATGACCTGGAGTGAGTAGGTCCTTTCTTTGTCGCTCGTTAGAGTATTGAATGTGAGGATCGATCCAACTGTAACATCTGTAGTATCTGCAAAAATGGTCTCGCCCGTGACTGCAATAAAAACAAGAAAGAAAGTCTACTCAAGATGTTATCTTCTTGAACCATAACCATTTACACATCCTTGACAAAAAAAAGCAAATTAAAATTAAAAAATCTCACACGCCAGAACACAACCTGGCCACATCCATTCACCAGCTAATGTATTTGGAAAGGCCTAAATACTCAAAATATCAACACTCAAAACTATTCTGAATTAACTGCAATCTTTGACGAATCATAAAACAAAAAATATACTCGTTTAGAGCATGATTTGTTTCGTCATGACTTTTAATCGACGAAATGATTATTTTAAAGTAACGATTACATAATTATTACTGTAAAAATGCATTTCTGACAATGTCCATCCGCTAAAAAATAAAAAAATAAAAAAAATGTATAATGACGATGGAAATAAATATGAACAAGAGTCGATTGGAATCAGTCACTATAAAAGGTTAACATTTTCATTGTTTTTTCCGTTACGATGTACCAATGTTATTATTAAGATACGAAAACCGCGGTTGGTCAAGGTGGGCCCCTATTTTTTGACTGTTGGGGGTCCGTACGGCACAGTATCTTATATTCCTTCAAGCGTCTCGGATATGAAGAATAATCGCCATAGTAGAGATAGCCTGGATCAGTGGATTATATATACAGGATATGGGATTTTGACTGCGGACCTGTAAACGTTTTCACAATAGGTCAATCTGGGACAGTGCAATTAAATCCTTATGTTTGATTCCAAATAAGTTTCATATTATAGCAGTTTTTGACTTACCAATACCAGTACCGGGAGATACGTCAAATGCTACTGGACTATTGCTTCCAGGCACTCCACGATGTCCTATCACGTCTCCAGTTTGGATTTCAAATTGATCCAGACATGATAAATGTATCTCTTGGTAGCCTGATACTGAATCGGTGTGTATATACTGCCCAACTAACTCATACGTCAATCCTATAAAAAAAATATATATATATATAACATAACAACTATAGTTTCAGGTAGAAAGGGTTTCTCTCGTAAATAACAATATTAGAAAGGTGAAATGATAATATTGAAAAAAGAAAAACGCCGATGTACTCCATATACAGGTGATTTCTTTTTCGGAAAATAAGGTACTATTTGTATACATATGTATTTACCTTTTATTGACAAATTCGGTTGTTTCCAGGCATTTTAAAATGAAGAAAATAATGTTCTAAAGTGTCAACAGTTAGCTCTGAAGAAAAATCACATTTTTTTACTTTTATTTATAGTTTATAATGAACTAAAGTGTGGTATCAGACCCATATTCAATAAAAGTCCAACAATAGCTTTTATTTCAAGAATATTTGTATTTTTCCAATCCTTAGCTTGCAAACACTTTCAGATTGTCTCTTTTTTATTGTAAAAAATAATTTGCATAGCAATTCATCGCCTGCTATATTGTTTTTGCATTGAAACGCATGGTTTGAGATTTGCCACCATTGTTGTTTCCCTTTTTTTTCAAATATTCTTGAGGGAATCCCTTATATTTCTTGGTATTATTCATGTGCTAAAATAAAAAGAACTCTTGACAATGTTCATTGTTTTTTTCAGTGTGGGAATTCCATAATTGACCAATCATATAAGTGCTAACAGATTAGCTACTTGTTCATTCTTTATTAGAGGAGCTTTAAAGGACATATATGTCCCTCTGCCAGTAAAGGGGTTAAGGAAGAACAGTCACTGACTGATTAGGCCACCCTGTCTAAACATGCTTGAAATAAAAAATAAAATAAATCTCATACATGTATATAAAGACAAGTATTTTTAAATAATTATGTAAATCATTTTTTAGTTACTCAATACTCTATGATATTGTTGTTGATATATAGATATGATGCCACCTAAACGGGAAAAAAAATCATTACAGGGTGTGGTGGTTTTTTTTGTTTAGATAAACGAATGTGTGTTGTATTATTTCTGTGGTTGGCTGAACACCATTCTTTTACTATTTGGGGGTTTTATCGGGACCATATACAAAAAATCTGCTTTCGATTTTGGAAGCTTCTTCCTGTATTTTGTGGATAAAATGTAAAAAGAAATTTGAACTGCGTGTGATAGCTTCTGGATTTTTGATTGAAATTAGCGCAGGGAAACTAGTAACCTTCTATACTATTGGCTAAATGTGC
>JAVSBT010079108.1:0-16284 GCA_033118115.1 Pharyngocirrus eroticus
AGCTTCAATATATGCTTCTAAATTGGAAAATGCTGTTTATTCAGTGTCTTAAATTTGGTGGAAGTTCTACTTTAAACCTCCTGGAGGGTAGCTAGTACTATTTTGGCATTCTGTTGGACATTTTTGGAGAAATTTGCACAAAGAAACATTGCACTTACAAGTGATACCCATATATATATACATGTATATAATTTAAAAAAACTCACAAATAAATATCCTTTTATGTCTTTCCAATTAACAAATAATGATCAAAGTTCATTGTCCTTGTATTGTAGGTGTCAAGTTGTGAGGAAATTGATTTTTTTAAATTAAAGCAGACATAAAGTGAAAAAAGAGAATAGGAAATGAAATGCTATAGACTGTCTTCCTGTCTGGTAAAAAATTAAGTACAATAACATCTTTGCAAAAAGCAAGTTATACCAACAGCAGATGATTATAATCATTAGAATATGTGTTTAACTGTTGTCAGCATTATATGATATATGAATGTTTTATGTTTTCTTCAAAAATCTCAAACTTTTCTTGTTCATATTTTAGAACCAAAAAAACAATAAAGTTTTTTTGTTGGTGTATTTTTTATTATTTTCTTTCGAGACAAAGACAATTGAGGAAGTAGAAGTTTAATTTAGAAGCCAAGTTATCAATTAATGTCTTGGCTACAGAACACGTACAGTTTCCTTTTTTAGATTTAGTAGTGGCTGGCTGCATTAAATAATATAAGAAAGATAATTGGTATGTGTTGCCTAGCATCATGTTAATTTGCATTTTTTTCATTAACAGTGTCTATACATATTCAGTTCATATACTCAGTTTTAGAGGGGGGGGGGGGCTTTTGAAACCGTAACTTATGAAATATATCAAACTGTGAGTCTAAATTGTTTTTGGTATAGTAAAGAATCAATCAATATGAGCTTGTAAGAATTAACAACTTGCTGGTGCCATTTCTCTTGATATTTCTGTGGTGTAATTTATGTTATTCAAAATGGAACAGTGATTATTTCTTAAATGTCAATTTTTTATATCCCTATATTACAACATGAACATGTTAGAGTTGGTGAAATAGAGACTGTCTATTTTCCCCCAGTCTGCAGTTGATATGTGTCATAGATAGGAGCTTAAATTATGTAGCACATCTGCTCACTTTACGCTGCTCTCTTTATGCTAAAGGGTTATTAAAGTGATGTCATGCGTCAGATTTTGTATAAGTGCTTTAAGACTTCTGTGGTGATTACTCAGTTTGGGGCTATATTTCAGTTACAGTATGTTTCTCTTTCTACATCAATATAAAACTTCTCCTGCCTGAGACTGAGTCAATGGAGCTGGGATGTTCAGTATTTTATATTTTAATTTGAAATATTGTCAATGTATGAAGGTCCAGAAGAAGCTTATAATTATAATCTATACAACAAGTTTTAAAGTATACTCTAACCCTTTTTAACCTTTTTCCTGCTTTTAAGACTTTTCTCTAGCCTTGCTCTTTGTGGTCCCTCCCCCCTTAAATTTGACTTCTTTATCATTTTTTTTCCAATTTATATTAACCTTTAAAGCAAGCTCTGTCATTTCCTATATATAACTCTGTCTTATTAATCTGAGACTGGTTCCCATGGCTAAAGTGAGTATTTGATATGATGAATGAAATTAACACCACAGCAGGTTATCAGTCTCCTCCATTGGCTTCTGATATCAGGTGAACATTTTAATTGAGTCAAAGCAAAGATCCCAGGAAAAATTCAACAGATCTTTTCTTATTTTACTTGTTGTTTTCTCCAGGGTAACTCTTGTCCAATGAAGATGAAAATTGACGGTTGGATAAAATTTCACATCAAACTACTCATATATACAATAACAAATCTAGATAATTAAAATATATTTTATTTTTAACACAAATACATGGGAAAGAAGAAAGGCAATTAATGATTAATCAAGAAGTGTATATGTGTTTAATTTCTAAAAATTAGTATAAATAGAAATATTGCATGATTTACTAAACGCATCTTATTACAATGTAAAATGATAAAGGTAGTAACAATAACTTTTCAATGGAATTTAGATCTATTTTTGAATGTTTATGTAAAGTTTATATTTCTATGTTTTTTTACATTTCTATACATTGGCTTGCTAGGTTGCATGCAAAGTGGTAAACAAAAATCCTGTCATAGAGAATCACAGAATTAAGTGTCAAACAAAAATGCTTCAAAAGTAGTTATTTGATAAAAATGGCCATAAAAATTAAAATGAACATGAGTTTGATAAGAAAATGAATTGTTCTTTAGTATTTTATCATTTCATTGAAAACCATGTATTATGTAATACCAAAAACACAAGTCTCAGAAAATGTTGCGTTATACTTGATAAGTTGATTCGTTCAAAAGGTTGATTGCAGAATTAAGGCCACTGGTCGAGAGTGAAGCATCTTATGCCTTCTTCTAAAATTATACTCTATTTGCTAAAAACACAAATCTCTGCTCATAACTTAAAATGATACTTAAAGGCTTATGTTTTAGATCGCCATACAAGTTTATAAGTATATACAACTTCCATTTTGTACCAATTATTTGAATCATAAAAACGTTAAATATCTTGGTAACTGCCTTGTTATGCCTATAGCAAGGCCATTTACTATAATGTGTTTTAACTACAGAGGTTGATTTCTTTCAAGGTGTTTTTTTTTATGATCACACATGTTTTTTTCAGGAAATATTTGTTTCGCAGAGAATCAATAGCAGCTGGAGGTTTAGAAAAAAATGATTTTTATTTCCCCTTTTTAATCTGTAATTACAAGATGGACAAAGACATCATAAAAACGTAGCTAATTCTTATCATTTGAATTTATCAGCAAGATATTGATGATAGTCAAATGCAACTAAGCCAACGAAAAGGTCATTTCTTGCTGAGGAATGTCTTTTCTAGGGAAAGTATCATTTCAGTGACATCTTCTAGTTGAGACTGTCCTCTTGGGAACTTGTTGGCCAAGGAACATATTCATTGCCTTTCACTTAGATTGATCTTGGATAAATCTCTTCTGAGATAGTTCCCAGGTTAGTTTCAGTGTGTTCAGATTTGTTTAGAGTTTGCTTGAAGAAGTGATGTAATAATCAACCAAATGGATAACTTTGTGTCTTCATCCCTGATATTTGAGTTCACTGTTAATGAAAGGTTATTTCTAGTACAAACTACTTTTCTGTTCATATTTGTAAAGCATCCATCATAGTAAGCTTAGGACTGAGATCAATCTCACTTAGACTACCTCTTGAGGTGGTCCAGCTCGGGTGGATAAGAGTGGGACCTGTCCTATTTTTGGCTGTATGAGTCAGATGGGATTGGTCTCGGGAAGGGTTTAGATGGATCTGAAATTGAATTGTGAATGGCCAATTTCTCTCAAAATGTTTGCCTTCCTATCTTAAGGACCTTTCTTTCAGGCACACCTTGTCATAGCAATCTATTATCCAAGGGACATCTTGTATTGAATTGTATACTGATTTTTTTTTTTACTTATGATAGAAACGTAGATTTTAAACCACACTTCCTGGTTGGCACTTAAGCGTTTTTCATTTATCATAAATATGCATAGGGAGAGTTTTACTTCCTATACAATTATTTTTAATTTGATATTTCCATATTTTAAATTGTACTGTTTCTTGTGTCATATCTATCCATTTTGTTGTAACCTCTTCCCTTCAAATCTGCCATTGTTATATCTTATATCAATTCTTCCGCTATCTCATTTTTAGAATTGATAACTTCTTATCAACTTCTACCTGTAAAGTCTAATTTTTCATATCTTGTCAATTTGTTTTCAATTACATCAAGTGGATTTTCAGTTAAACGTGAAAGGTGAATCATTAAAAGTCGTCTTCACTTAAGTGTCTTATATACAACGCTCTTACCAAGAAACACACAGATATGTTCAAGCCTTATTACTGATGCACCTACGCCATATTTGCAGTTGGGCTTGCATTATTATTGGTAAAAGTAGGCCATAATCGCTGTGGTTTTGGTTAGATACACTTAAAGTGCCCTTATTTTTAAACTGCTGTGCAGTTTATTGACTTATTCATTTTAATTGAATTGAATCCAAAACATGCATTAGTCAGCAGCTAGCTGTGCGTAATTTGTAAAAAAATTCATTATTATTATTTTTCCTGTTTAATAGTATGTACAATCATGGCAATTAAGTCTTCTTGACATTTCAAACAAGGTCATAGCTTTATTCAATATTCACATTACAAAATTAAAAAGATGCCACTTCCTCTTCAGTACCAGGGCAATTGGAATTTTTGAAAAATGAAATGTCATTCCAATGACATTTTTGCAATACATGATGTATATTCCCTACTAGTTTCCTGTTGACATAAAAATGATTGACTAAAGCATGTTGTAATTGCAAATGTCTGACAAAATCAGAATCAAAGCGTCAATACATGACATGGAATTCCCCTGCTCCATGACCTTTTATGGGAAATAGATCAACTGAAAAAGATAGTATTCAAAACTATGATATTGCTTATAAACTTGATGATACCCCTAGAGGTTTCAATATGCATGTGATTTCTTGTGGGGTTTTTTTTTGTTTTGTTTTGAGATCTTGATCTTAGTAATACTGAAGGATATTTATTACATGTATATTAATGAGAATACTTGTAACTAATGTAGTTTCTTTTGGGGCATATGATTTGCCTAATAAAAAAACATAAAGTTGAAAGTTTATTACAGTGGTATTTTCATGGACTGTCCTAATTGTTCTTCAGATGAGGTCATTTTCCTTTGTGCAAAGTATAATTTTTTTGCAGATACAGTTTGAGTCACATATTTCAATTTATGGCATCAGATTTATAATTTGATAGCTTAATTAATGTTTCTGTTCAATATTTTTTTAATAGCTGCTCTAAGAAACAAGAATTGACAAAATTTGCAACTGTGCTTTAATGAATCTGTAACTAGAAGTCACTTTCTAGCCCTTACAAAATCGACAATACATGTAAATAGGGCTTAATTCTACAAAATGGCAACATTTGGAATATGAAGCACGTTTTTTTTTCCCGAAGTAGTGCACTCTTTCCTATGACAAGACTGTTTAATAAGATTCCTAATTATTACAAAATCATGATGAATAGCATGAGCTGGAAGGCTAAATTCAATTATTGTTCTTGAGATTGTCTGTTTCATGGTTTCGGTGAAGTGTTGTAGAATGTTATTGCTTTGGAAATGTTTTGCCATAATATTGCAAATATATACCCTATTCCATATCTGCATGTAGTCCCAAAGTGGATTATCCATGTGTAAGTCCATGCAGAAAAGTTTGTATTGCATTTTTTTTTAAACTTTTAATGGAAAAAAAGTGTTCTTAGGCCAAAATAAAAAGATGTTTTGTTTCGGGTTGAGCGCCTGATAATTTTTCCTCTCACTTTACACCCGGCCGGGTGAGAAAAGTTTTTTTTTTTTTTACTTCGGATTTTTTTTTTTGTTCGGAAAAGATCGGCCATCAGCGTAAAAGTGTAGGCTCATCTTACACAAATTTCTTTTACATCGCTATTGACGTCATCATACCCTCGCTTTCGTCTTAAATAGCAAGTGCACTATTGACATTCGAGCTTGAACTTGAAGCGGGACCATGGATGGAACGCGAATGACATGTGTTAATGTCAGAACAAAAACAATTATTATAAATCTAAAATCTAAAATAATGGACTAGGACAACCTTGGGATTTTGCCATTCTTAGGGCTACAAAAATAAACATGTTATTTGAATAGCAGTTTTAACACAAAAAAAGTTCTTTGATAGCAAAAATATCAAAACAATATTTCAATCTAGCTGTCAGTTACAATGGAGTCGAGACTCGGACCGTGCATTGTCAAAAGAAAATAAATAGAAACAGAATATTGTGTAAAACTGAAAATGAAATATAATATTTTTTTTACAATTGCATCAGAATCTGCAGTTGTCACATCATGACATAAAATAGTCCAGAGAACGTTCTTATCTGTCTCGTACCAGGTATCAGCAGGGGGAAAATGACAACATAATTGTACAACCATATTCAGTTTCAATTTCCATTTATGTTTTGTTTTTTTCTCTTTGCCAAACTTGCATAATAGTTTTCTCCTGGAGGGCCTTCCTTTCCAAACTTCCTATTGTTTACCTTTGGAAACAGATAGAAAGGATGATATGGTGAACCCTCTCTATTGAGACCACCTTTTTGATTGGACTTGAAATGATTTTTACCAAATGATGAGGTTTTACACAAACTTTTTAACATATATTATTCAGATATATCATAGCTGCTAATGCCTATACAAAAGCTTTAATATAGTCAAATATAAAACCTTATTAAACAAAGATATATTCTGAGTGGTGCCTAATATGCTTAACGGGATATAAGTGGAAACATGACAATTACTAAGCAACAAAAGAAAAGGGAGGGCTGGGAGGGAAAGAAACTTTGAATGCTGAAGAGCAAACCACTCTTTTCAAACCCATCCCCAGCCAAGTTGATGTTAAGCAATTCTGTATTTTTATAGTGTTACTCCCTACGCATGCTAGATCACAATTAACTAAAAATAAAGAGAGAAGAAAACTAAAACTTAGGATAAAACTTAAGAACGTAAAAAATTGTAAGAAAATCAGGATTGTTTGAGGGTTAAAAAATCCATCATGAAATAGTTAAGAGGGTGGAAATGAGAACTTTTGAAGTCAAAATGAACTAATAGAACTTGATTACAGTAAAAATGAATGGCCATAATGGATAGATTAGAGATTAAAGGGTAGAGACTCTTACATGAAGGAGAATTAGTCTTCAGGAAATGAACCGTTTTTTTAAAAAAGTGTTTGTTTTTGTTCTTGAGGGAAAAATGACATCGTGTTGTCTACACATGAATCTGGGATTTTTTTCACTTTCAAAAGAGACTTTGACTTATTATTAGAATAATGTCTTTGTTGTTGAACCAGAAAACTTTTTTATTATAATTATTTCAAAAAAGACTTTGACTGCATATTCAAAAATTCTTGATTTATCTTGCTCGTTTACATTCATCCTATTATATATACTTGAACCTTGGTCTTAGGGCAGTGTCTTTCATCTAGCTTTCATTTATTAATAATATTTTTGGACGAACTCAAAATGGGCATTTTTTTAGTAAAAAACTCTTTGCAGTTGATCTTGTTGAGCTATAATCTTTGGGATGTGATTTCAGATCTTAAATTTCAAACCTGTCTGATAGTCAAGTTATGGTTCCTTTAGCAGCTGAATCCATTTTCCGTAGGAGCTAAAGAGTTTGCCAATGTTTAAGCCTGAAAAACTACATGGTATTGATTCAATAAATCACCATTGTGTCCAGTTTAGAATTAATTTGAACATTTGTCGCTGGATTTTGATTGTTTCCATTAATCAATCGTTAGTAACGGATTTCTACAAAATTTATCTTATGGTGCTACTTAATGTGTAGTAAAGATATATCCTGCTTACCATAAACTCCATCCGTATCACGGAGCAGAGGTCAAGTGCCAATTGGAAATGTTGTATAAATTGTATTACATGTGTTGACAGTCTATAAGTGGCTCTTTCTGGGTATCAATCAGATTTATTCCAGCATGTTGGACCTTGGTCAGAAATCAATTGCAGAAAAATACCAAAAATAGAAAGTCTTCTATATCTTAAAGGGACTGGGAGGAGATTTATTGTGTACAGCAGAGAGATCATTTTAAGAGAACTTTTGGGATTTCAGTGTAAATTAGACTTCACTATGCCTTTTACGGCAAAACGTTCTCATTGAAAAAAAGAAGAAAATCTTGTAAAGTGAAAATAACTTCTTTATAGTTTTTTATTTGTACCAGCAAATGTCCATTTGCAAGCCTACAGAGCTTCTGCTCGATTTTGTTGCCTAAATTAGACATAAAAGCAACAAAGCAAAAAATAACAAAAACGGTAAATCCCGGAAAAATGAGTGGGTCAGATCCATAGATCAACTAATCAATTTGGAATGGCCTTACAATGAACATATAACTTGAAACCCCTTACAATTCTAGAAGAGAAATTATAATTATTTTGAGTACAAGCTGATTTTTTCTTATGTTTTCCCCAAAGCCTTCTAGAACAGCATTTTAAGAGTGAAAACCCAAGAGTTTTCATTATCTTCAGAAAATTATGAAAACTATTTATGACAGCCTTTTTATTTCATGATAAATGAATGTTGTCCCAAAGGCAGAACTCAGTGTTCTAAATATAATATTTTTTCTTAAAATAGAACGAATTTTGCAATACGCAGCTTGATTTATTTTTTGGTCAGGGACAGTGATACACTGAGGCATTGTTTTTGAAACATCTGGATGAATACACCCATCTATGAAAATGTAATGTTAAAACATTGTAAAATCATACTCTTTCACACAACAAAAACTGTCCAGAAGAGTGCACAGAAACTAATTGGCATGTTAGCATGATCCTGTTGAGAAGAAACTTAAATAATTTGTAGTTTTTCTTAGAAAAGACACTCAAGTATTTTGTCACAATATAACATGAAGACTGTCATGAAAATCGACAGCATATTTGTTTCGATTATCTAGGAAGAGAACTTTGAATATTACTAAGTAAAAAGAGACAAAGGAGGACATATGTTACAAATTATAAGGTTATAACTCTAGTCTAAATAAATGCATGGCAGATGCATGGACCATGCCTGACAATGATTGACGCCTGGAACTCCAGCATTTTCCAGGTATTAATGGGTCAATTGATGCCTGAGAATGCTGGAGTTTTTCTAATTAAATGCAAGGACTGAGACATTTCCAAGAAGCGAGGCATGCTCCTTGCATCTGCCATGCATTTATTTAGACTAAGGAATGTTTATTGACAATACAGGTATGAAAAGATGTCAAAATCAACATTTGAAAAATATATCAATACATGCCCCTGTCTAGGTTGGGTGTGTTGGGAATAGAATCTGATGGCAATGATTTTTTACAGGCAAGACCTTGATCTAATACATTCTTGCTCTACTTGATTAATGGATTCAAGCATTCATTCACTTTTCAACTTAAGATTTTCTAACAATGAGACAAACAGTATCTTGTCAGCATTTTCTGTCCTCATTTGCGAATGAATTGGCACAATCTTGTTCATTTTCAAATGATAAAACAATTTTTTGACACTGCAAGACAATTGACATGGCTATTTAGGATCCTGCCGAATCATAAAAGTGACAATTCAAATAGGTTTTCCTTGCGTAAATATGACAGGAACAGATTGCTATCCACTGGGAAACGTATTGTCTTCTGTAATAAATTGGCAGAAGTTGGTCTTATCTCTGAATGGAATGGGGAAAGATGTTAAAGTCCTGTCTTTAGCATCCCCCTAGAAAGAATAACTTAAGGAATATCAATAGTGATAAAGAATAAAAGTCTTGTCTGCAGCGAGATGGAATGGAATTAACGTTGGGTCAAGGCTTTTTTTTCTTATCATTTGAATACATGAAAGTATAATTATAGATTGACAGCTTTCCATGAAAAAAGCAAGGAAGGCTAGCTAAGATCAATCATAACAGAACTTCTAGGAATACAGGAATTGGTTACGTTTATAATGAGGATAAGGATGGTTGTTAATGATTTATCCCTTGAAGTAAAAGAACTGGACATTGGAGTGGCAGAAGGAGAGGATTAGATAACGAGGCCGGTGGAAACGTAGATATAGAGTAAAGCCAAATTTACATTAGGCGATTTATGTAGCCAGCATCATAATGCTTTGTACAACTAGAAGTCAAATTCATAATCTTTAGATAGACCTGAAGTTACTTGAAGTCAAAGTGTTTATACTGACTAATTTGCAATAATAAAAATACAGGAAAATTGACATTTCTGAATTATTTGAAAGTATCTGAATACAATATTGCAGTAATAAATATGACGGTATTATCACTCAAACACAGCAACTTTTAAATATATGTTTAAAACTTGCATAGGATTTAAACCCCTTTATGAACTCCAATCATTACACTACTATATGACAAGTCCCTCTGTAGGGGGTGTATTTCATAACAAACGCCTGGGCGTGTCTCAGGATTAGGAGGACCAATCAAATTACAGGGAAAATATCTGGGGTTGCACGGAGCCTACAAACTCCAGTAGCTGTGTGAAATTTGACGATATCACAAGACATTTTAAGATACTACATGTTCAGTTCAAGTTTTATATGGTTGAAGCCTTTATATTTCCAATAGTCCAATCCATTCTATACTTTTTAGAGAATCGTTGCAGCTTTTGGGGTTGAAAGGGTTAAATTGGAACTGGTTACAATAAGTGAAGAGAGTTGACTTGTACCTGTCAAGACTTGGCGTTAACTGACTGAAATGTCACAGCTTTCTAGATTGAGTCTGACACGCTGTATCCAATAATGAAGTAAAGTTTGACTTTTTCTAGGATTTTCTAGAGATTCTAATCACCAATTACTCCAAGAAAGTTGAAGAAATGAACACGCTCTTTTTCTGAGGTGTCGGATTGAGATTAACAATGTGTGATCATCAAAAATATCAAAGAGTTGGTTTTTTTCTAGTCATTTTAGGTAGTCGTTTTCTAAAAATAAACTGGTATATATACATATGTTAATGTTGTAAGAAAAAACGATTTTGTTCATCACACCTTGATTCCTCACAAACCAAAGTTTACCAAATATTTCATGAACACAATGTGTACCTTTCCTTTTTGTTAGATTTCTTTGAGAGGTGGGGGGTTGTAAATCATTGAGGCTTTAGGGCTTTGGTTTATTTATTCTTCCTTGCTTGTTCAAAATCATCTCTTTGCTCAAGAATCAATAACAACATGATTTTCAAGATACACGCATCATATGAAACGTTTTGGTGCAATTTGCCGAAAAACTGACAATTTCTTTAATTAGCCTACAGGGATACCAGGGCCCCCTTTTTATGGATTATTGGACTTGTTTTGCCATTGGAGAGAAGATGTTTATGCTTTTTTGAAGAGGATGCTGAGGCCTTTTGATTCAAGGCAATATGTTATCACACTTTGAGATTTACCTATTCAGACGTCTAATTGACAACAGATAGGAAGGTTTCTGTTATGGATTTTGTTTTCCTTTTTGCCCAACTTCATAATTTTCTTATTGGAGGATTATAGAAATGATGATTGAAACTCCTGGAAACCCTGTTTTATTGCACAAACTTGTGATTAAGAATATTGCAATGGGTCTCCAATTCTGAATTGTTATTTGTATGGGTTCCTCCTACACCTGAATCATATGCAAAGAAGCCCTTAAACTAGTGTAAATTACTGCATTTTCCACACTGATAGAAGAAATGAGTGTTACTGATGCTTGGTGGTAAAATGCTGCTTCCCCCCCCCCTCCTAAGTATTATTTTTTAGTTGTAATATAGCAACCCAAATAGGGCTATATATAGTTAGTACATGTACTAAATTGAGCATTTATGCCATGCCATGTTACCACTTTATTTCTTACTAATAACACTATTCTTTCTAATAGTGCAGCATCTATGACAACTTGCCTGTGGTCTCATATTATATCTTGTAGAGATATCTCTAGATCAAAATTTAATATTTGAAGATTCATCTTCTCTACTCTCTTGCCTCCTATTAACACAAAAAAACTAAAACAGATTACATTTTTTGTCCACATGTTTTAAACATCTTGTGGGAAATTTGAAAAAAATATTTTCAAGTTAAACCATTGAAACGAAACTCACAAAAAATCAAAAAGCAGGAACGGACACTTTTGTGTGGAACAAAAAAGTAATTCCCAATCTAAGAATTGGACGAATTCTTCACTGAAGTTGACAGATTTTGGTGGTTATGTAATTCATCAAGGACTACGGATTATCAATAGGGACAAGAAGTTCCTGATTCTGTGAGACAGCTACTCAATACTGATTTGATTTTCATCTTGTGCTAGAAAATTCTGTGAATATATTTTCAGGTTGCTGGTTGAGAATTTTGAGGGGGAAAAGATGAATAAAAGGATGAATATTTATTGAAAAATATGGATGAAATATTGGAAAAAATAAATGTAATATTTGTTGAATGTATAATGAATCAGATTTAAGTCATAAAACTCATTTTTCATGATCAATCAAACCTAAGAGGTTACTTAAACTGAAGGAAGGAATTTAAAAATCACCATATACACTGACAACATTGTCAGTTGAAAGCTGTTTTTTTAGGGAGTTGTCTGGTTTGTCAAAAGACCTTCCATATTTCCCTGAGTGTTTTTGAATATGTAATGAAATACACAAGTTCAAATGCTTATTAATTGAAAAATAGGTTGTTTTTTAAAAGTTTTTGTTAAGCAGTAGTTTTTTTGTTTGAAATATTTTTTGATGGGAAATGATATCTACATGTATGAAAGTAAGTCACTTTTCAAGGCTGGAAATTGTATGAGGAAACATACTGTCACAGTCATTGAGAATTATTGGGTTTTTTTATATCTTGCTAATGCATTGACTTAGAGTGGGACTCAACAGGATTTTTTTACTGTCGATTTTCTGCAGTATAGGTTTAATACCCCGATGATAAATATGTTATATTTGAAATTCTGCAGTTCAGGACTTATTTATTCAGTCAACCATCATTGTAGTTTTAAAAAATGATATGCACCTTGGTCATAGGCATTGGATTTTGGTAAAAATGTAACATTTTTTCATTTTAAACATCCATTTTTCTTTATATTATTGATTCAGGTATCTACTGTATACCCAAGGGTTATAATTTCGCATATTTCAAGGTTATTGAGTACACTTTATTTTTCTGTAAATCGTGTTTCAAACAAAAAAATCTCATTATGATAGTGATAGATGAGAAGAAATGATAAAAAAGAAAGTCTGTAGATCAAAATACTTGACAATGAGACATGAAAAACAACACAAATTATGAATGGACTTCTCACTTTCATTTGAAAGGTATAGGTGAGGGGATTCATATATGTCTGAATTCCAGATAATCCCAATATGTATAGTGTGACTACCTTTGGTACAACTGTATTTGCAAAGGTGTCTTGATTTGTCATCACTCCAGGGTGGGTCTGTGATCAATCCCTCAGATTCACAATTGTAGAATCACAATGGTTCAAAGCATAAATGGCATCATACTCAAGAGCCTCGGTAGCGCAGTAGGTAGCGCGTCAGTCTCATAATCACTAAAACTATCAGGGTAATCTGAAGGTCGTGAGTTCGATCCTCACCCGGGGCATGTATTTTTTATACCTGATTATGCAGTGAAACACACAGTTTGGTGGTAAAAACATTGATGATGCTCAATATAATAAGATGATTACTTATTATTTTATTCAGTAATCCTGAGAGCCTTGGTGAAATTAGACATTTGCATGCAAGCAGCATGGAGATGATTTGAAGAAGCATAAACCATGACAAAGTGGTCGTTTAAATGCATACATGAAATGAGAACAATTCCAAATAATCACATCTAGTTGAATCGTAGACAAATTTATTGCGATAATTTCAAACTTTTTATCCATACAGTTCCCATACCAAATTATTGCATACAACCTCCCCAGTAAAATTGATTTGTGTTTTACATGCAGTCAAGTCAATATGAGATCATGAAAAAACAAAAATAATACTTAAAAGCTCTGTTTACATTGAGTGGATTTTAAGGGACCTCTTACCTGAAAATCTTTGAAGCATTTCAGAAGTCTATAGTCTAAAAGCAGATACAATTTTAACGTCTGTCTAGTTGAAATGTATTGACAAATCTTTCAACCTATTAGCATTGCCACGTGCAGGTCGAGCTTTAATCTTTTGCGACTTTTTAGACAGTATAAACACATTGACTTTTAGACACTTCAAACCGTTCAAAAGATTCACACAGATAATTATAATGATAATGCTGGCTTTAAGAAAAAAAGTCACTTCAAATCGACTCAATGTAAACATGGCTTAATTTACTGAACAAATGTTAAACCCTTATACAACACCACAATCATGAAATAGAAAAGATGAAATTTGAGGCAGATTAAGCTATACAATCTGATAGACATCCTTCCTTTTTGGAGTGTGATAATATCCCAAGAGGTCTCCTGTCTAGTCCAGGAGGATAATTATATTTTCATTTTTCTTTGGAGCTCTTCTTTATTAGAGGCTAAAAGGACAAGACTCTTGTGTGGGTGTCAACACATCGTGTTATTTTGATTCAGGTTACTGATACCAGGTGCATGTAATAGAAGAGTATGTATCAAATGTAACTTGTTTTTTTCCTGTTTAAAGGTAGAAATATTCTTTTTTAGTGATTTGATATCTGCATGAGTGTAACAAAAATACATTCTATTACTTTTTAAAAAAGATTATTGAACAAAATTCCCAAGCAATACAACTACAGGTATGGGTGTCACAAACTGTTGAATATATTATCAAAGATTCTATTTGTCGGGACCATGGTGGCTAAGTGACAAAGCCCCTGTCTAAAAATAAGAAAGTTGCTGGTTAGATCACCCTTCTTAGGCCATATTTTCCCAACTTTCCCTCCTTCACCCAGGAAATGTTGAAATTCTGGGGAAAATAACCTGCAGAGGACAAGCATCCTATCCAGGGAGAGTGAAAAGTATCAGTCATTTGTGCTTCAGAAACCTAGGATAAGCACTGACATGATGAGTCAATAGGCTCAAGTAATACTTTACTTTGGTTTCCCTTCTTATCTCTTATCTCTTGTTTTATGTTCTTTTTTAAATATTCCTTAATATTTACTTATAATGTCATTCGAATGAGACAAAAACCCGAGGCCCATGTTAAAGAAATTGTCACCTGGCATGTAAAAGAACCAGATAATGTTGTAAACAGTACATTCATCTGCATAATCTGAGTAGGAAATTTGCAGTGGTGAAGGATTGGTAGGTCCGATGTTTGATCTGAGAGATTTCCCCTGCAGACAAAGAATGTACTAAATTGATTATGTAAAGCACTTTTGAGCAGGTCTCTGAGCACTATATAAATGTGGGGTTATTATTATTATCATTATTATTATTATCATTAACATGTAATAAAGGGAGAGGCAGGGGTAGTGGTGACAATCATCAATTTGCTTGCAGTACCAGAAATGCCCTTTTTGTTGGACAAACATTTTACGTCATGAAGATTTCTCAACTTAACTATGAAAAAGACGTGACCAAGGATCCCTTTTTGTCTTTGATTATATAAAAGAAATACCACTAATGAATAGATAAAACACAGGAAAGGACTGGGTCTTTTTTTGCTTGAGGTCATTACACATTTCCTACAATCATCTCCAAGCACACTATAATCAATATATTATCTCTTGTTCACTAAAACCGTAACATCTCCTGCTCATCTTCTTACCTTCAAATTGTAATAAATCACTGCATCCCTAGAGAAACAATTATATTGCCAGTGATTTCTGTATTAAACGAGAATACCCTGCATCCATACTGATGAGGGGTATATCCCCTTTTGTAATTTCCTCATATTTGTAATGAGGCTTTGCCGGGAGGGATTGCCAACAACCAATAGGATGGTTCTGATTGAATATTAGCCCTGTTGAAATGAGATAACAACAATGGTGATTTCCAAAATGAATCAAATCATGACATGTAAAACTAATTATTGGGTTTCATTCTTGTCTCATATTTTGTCCATTAGAGAATGAATTGTGTTGAGGACACGTCGGAAAATAAAATGACCAAGCTTCTTGGCTCCAACTATTATATTAACCTAATAAAATTGTGAGGTCATCTTGGCAGTAGCCAAGGGTCAGTGGTATGGCTGTTTCAATGAGATGGTATTTCATAATAATCTGGGGATCATCTGATTATGCAATCTGATACTTTTATGGCATAAAAACATATCCAAATGTTTCTAATTCTTGAAACTTTCCTTGATTGAAGACTTCCAAAGCATTCCAAAATTGAACTCAGACAGAAAAAGTGCTTTGTTTGATGTTGTTGAAACAATGGTGCTATATTAAATGTTGAGCTTTGTTGCTTCCTGTGTCTCCTTACTGTACTTACTGTACCTTGGATACTCATTTATATTTGCAGTTTTCAGTACAAACAGTTGCATTTTTTATAATAAGATGTACAAATTGACATCATAGCGTATCTGCTATAATGATGTGTTTGAGCATCTGGCTGAAAGGCAATTCTCATAGAGAAGGTCTTTGAGTGTAAATTCTGAGGCAATTTAAGGTCTATAATATATAATATATTTAAAGATACAAATTCCTATATGATGTTACAATCAAGAAAGGAAATATGAGTACTGATCATAAAGTTTTCAAAGCATTATGAGTGTCAACTAGTA
>JAVSBT010079219.1:2921-12926 GCA_033118115.1 Pharyngocirrus eroticus
AAAAAACTGAAAAGTGGAAATTAAGATTATCTACAAAATGAAACCTATCCACAATTCTATTATAATTTGACAAAAAAACTTCCAGCTCCCTATTCATAAGGCATTAGCCATGGTAAGTTTGTTCAGAAAAGACGAGCATTATACAAGAATTCAGGGAAATCCTTGCTTGATTCATTCCAGAAAATGGATCATCATTTTAAGGTCTTTTATTCATTCTGCCAAAAGAAAAGCCAGCGCCAGATAATGTATCAGTTTAGATAATGCTGCTTTCTGAAAGTGCAGTCAACCAACATAACACAGCGATAAGGAATCTTTTTTTGCGTCATATTTTTTCTCCACATTCTTAAGAATTTGGCTCTAGGAGGAGACATGTTGCTTTGTGATCTAACAAATGACAAATAGTTTTTGCTATTCAGGGTAGTTTTTTTTTGTTGCTTTAAATCAGGTTTAAAAATCTGCTTGTGATGAGGGTAATGATAGAAGGAAAAAATACGGAAATCAATTGTTTATTGGTGGTTCATTGAAAATCATGAATGCTCTTATGTTTTGTGTAGTAAAATTAGCTTTTGTGGGTTAAAAGATTGATTCACATAAACATGGTTGTAGTCCTGTTTTTTTGTATTTTAGTTTTGTGACCAGTTAATTCAAAATTTAAAAAGAAACTGTTATAGAATAGATTCTGTGAAATTAAAGATGCAAGGATCAATGTTATGTAGAAAAGATCGAATGTTTTGTGTTACAATTATTCATCAAGTCTTTCCAATGCTCTGATGAATATTGAAAGCTATAAAAATTTGTCAACAGTTTGCTGACAGATTATCAAAGCAGCTATCAAAAGCAGTGAAATGTAGAGAAAGGGAGATGAAAAGGGACTTGGAATAAACCACTTTACAGATATTTTTCACACTTGAAGTGTTTCAACACCATAAATGCATTCACCGTAATCTCAAAGTCTGCTGTCTTCCTATCACTGAAAAAAAGCAGTAAAAGTTCCATCTCTCAAATTGTGATATGAATCAATAGCAGCAGTCATGGCTCTAGGAATCAGGTTGAAATCCCTGATATCTTGACGTTGAGTTGAAAAGCTGACAAAACTGAAAATAGACTTGAGCATTTGATTAAAAAAAGACAACAATAGAACTAGTTTGAGGCAGTAGAAGATGAACATTGAATTGAAAAATAAAGATCATAATGGGTTTAAAAACATACTATTGTAGTGTTTTTCTTATTCTGATAGGAAGGGGTGAATCATGGTATTTTTATTGGGGTAGCTTTAAAGTTTTCTTTGGAAGCAAGATGATGAAGTCAATTTTTTGTCTGAAGGAGTGCATTGAATTTTACGACAGCCGTGTGTAGTCTTTTTATTTTCAGAAGCTGGCGAAAAGTTATCTTAAGTATACACCATGCCACAAATATCATACACTGGGTTTAACAGGGCATACACTAGCAGAGTCTGATGTATGCTACTAAAACTAGCCAAAAATCTAATGACAATGACCCCTTCAGTCATCTTTTTGTTAGTTTGAGGTGTTTTACCGTAATATTATAGTTTTGGTTAGAAATTGAATTTTTCAACTCTTGATCCACTTAAGGTGAGAAAAACAGGGGACTACTATACATTTAGGAATAAAAGGAGGGACCTATATTTCTTGAAACTGAAGCGCTATCAAAATTGCATTCCTATACATTATATAAATATGTTATGACAATGACTGCATGGCCAAGTTCTCTCATAACCAGCCCCCTTCATCCTTTCCCTTCTTGCATGTTTCCTCCTACACTATCTCATCCTAAAAAACGTCACTTATTAATTTATGGCAGTTCTGGAGGATGACTTCCTACACAGCCTTTGTATTTCAGTTCCAAGGTTGTGCTTAAGTTGTTTGTCATCTTTGGTGATTAAAGGATTAGGAACGGAACAGATACATTTATCCTTCTTTGTTTTTACATTGCCAGAGAAAGCTTTTGCATGCAGAAACAATAGGATGTATACGCTCATGATCACTGGGACTTTGCTGGCACCATTAGTACTGCTTATGATTGTTCTGCAAATTAATGAAATATGATGGGGATTTTGAACAAGAATCCTAATATGTGAAAATGTTTAATCCGTTTAAAGGCCTTTTTATATTGTCAATTTCTCTAGAAAAGACATAGCTTTGACTTTAAATCTAAATTTATAATCCTTTGGAAGACTTGAAGTGACTGAAAGTCAGGTTGTTCACATTGTCGACAAAGTTGCAAAAGTTTAAAGCTAACAAACATGGGTCAAATGTGAATCCTTTTAGATAAAAAGATTTGCTGATAAAGCTCAAGAAGAAATACCTTAAAATCCCAACTGTGTTCAGACTGTAGACTTTTTGAAGTGCTTTAAAAAATTAAAAAAAATCTGTAACTAAAAGACAATTCTAGCCCTTATAGAATAGATAGTGTAAACAGGGCTTAATGAAACAACTAAAGATACCATGTAATACATACAAACTACATCATTTCATACCCAAATGTTATTTTTCTTAGTTAAAAAAAAGTTCTTAAAATCATTTTCACCATTTTACAACTGATGGAAGAGTAATATAGTGTGTTGGTGGATAAGTCTTATAGTGAAAAGCCAGATTAAATTGCTAATTAATCCTGATAAACCTGATTTACAAAAATCTTAAAAAGAGACATGGCATCCAAGGTTACTAAGCTGATAAGATTCTTATTTTTATCATTGGTATATATTCATGATTTTTCCTTTTGTGAGAAGATCTTTTTGTTTTTTGCTTCATTCTTCTTTTTTTTGTCGGACAGTTTGGTGTTTTAGATAAGCATTAAAAAGCCATCCCAAATCTCAACTATCAGAGAGCCTCTATTGATCATTGCTTCTGCCCAATATTGATAAATGAGAGGGACTGCATCGGCATGCAGAATTAGTCATTAATAGTCTGATCACTTTCTCAACCAACGAAATCAACCGTGTAAAAGGTTTCAGAATAACAAAGACAATTTTCAATAAGATTAGGCAGTAAGATCGCTTGGTGGGGCTTTTGATAGTCCTGCCAGCCAAGAGTCTTTTCAGAAGAAAAAAAAGAGTGAAAAAGCGGTGTGAGACAGATCAAAACTGTTCTTTTGAAGTCTATGGCTTTACCTCTGAATACAGCCCAGATTCTGTCAGTGCATGAGCATTTATGTGTGTATCTTATCGCGGTTTTGCAGATGGACTCCTGGGAGTTTTAGTGCTAAAGTGAACCAAATCTTTTGAAATGGTGTAGCAAATTGTTGAAGAAAGATTTCGACACAATCAATGAATTGTTTACAGCTTTCAGGGAAAAAAATAACAAAGCCATAGAAGGAAACAAAGCTATAGTTGCAAGTAGCCTATTTCCAGTTTAGACATTCAACCTTATTATTTGCCGTTTTCAACATGAATACGTCTAGAAGTAAAGTATAAAGTTTTCCCCCTCCCCCCCTTTCCAAAAGAAAAATGGTATAGAGAAACAATTAGTCGCATTAAAAGCATATTTGATACGGAACCCAATTGTCTAACTAGTATAGACCTTTTTTGTCACACAAGAACACAGAATTTGCAAGGTGTATCTTTCATCTTAACTTACTTGATAGGCTTTCTGATTTGATGTGATTGATGGTTATGACTTTTCAGTTTTTATGATAAAATGTATAGCTTTTACATGAATCTGCAGTATACTGAACACGGTACCAGTGTACCTCCCTAAAGAAAAAAAATGTTATAAATGGTTTGCATGACATTGTATTTGCTTGTATGATATCATAGATCAGTAAAAAACACTCAATAAAAGCTTATGACATGCATGTCTACTAACCAGACCATACCATTAATATTGCAGGATATGACACTCATGGAATGTGGTATATTACTTTATCACTGCATGGAAAAAACATATTGAATTAATAATGGTATTGAATTTTTTATTCTATGTCACCTTCTTGGGTACTTATTATTTGGTGCATGCACCTTAGCCTTGTACGTTTTGATGACATTGCAATAGATATTGCTGTCAATTACAGTGCACCAGCATCCTACTTGTATGATCCCTGTGTAGTTTCAAACTATAAGGCCAAATGATTATATTCCTTTATTTCCTTGGTTTAATTTTTTTTTTTACTTTTCGTCAAAGTTAGACAACTATGTTGATGACTCCAAAAGTCTGAGACTAATCAATTTATGAAATAAAGCCAATATTTGTCCTACTTTTTTGAGGAATAAAATTTAGAGGTTGGTGGATTAGTGCTATTAAATATTAATTCCAGATATGTAATTGAGTTAGTTGATAAAAATGTGCCAGATTAGCTATTCACATATTTTGATATTGTATACCAAGCATATGACAAGCTCAGTATCTTGAATTTAAGGTTTGCATCAAACTTTTTTTCATGCTGTCTTTTACACACAGATTCATTCCGTTGATAAACTTCACATGTTGAAGGCTAATAATAGATTATCAATACACCAAGAGGCAAATTCCAACTATAGATTTCTTGAGCAAGATTCTCCTGACATCTTTTGAACATTTTGTACTGAAAAGAAATGAATCAGCGACCTTGTTTCTGACATCTTGAATCCCTGAACAATACCAATGAAATTGCAATTGTCCTGAAATAAGGTTTAAACAAACAGATCATGTGTGATGTGAGTTTTTTTTATAATTGAACCCCTCCAGTTTTTCCGTCTTTGATTGAAATACTATACTGGTTCTTTCATGTTTACAGACTGTCAACGACTTTGAATTAATACCAGAGAAGTCTGTTTGGCGATTGTTTCATTTCCCCTGGACCCTGATAGAGCCCCTCCTGGCACACAAGGAAATTGTTTTCTTGTTAAATTGGTTTGAACTCAAGGAATTCTTTTACAATTTGAACATAGCATTGTTGCTGTAGGTGATTCGTCAAATGATTATTTTGAAACCCCTTTTAAGAAGTCACTTCTCCCATTAATTAACAAATAAACAAATAGAAAAATAAAGATTAAATGATTCTGGATGGCAAATCTTGTAATGGATTAATTCCTAATTTGGGGGGCCAGGAGGACCAGACACTTTTGTTTTCATTTTAAAGTAATGTGTGGTTACCTTGAAGTTTTGATATTTTTTATTTCGCCATTTTCTAAATAAAGATGCCCTGGAGGGTCAGGTTCCTGCTCACCCTTACAAAAAAATCTGACGTGTTACCTGAATATGTTTAAGAAACTTTGTTTCAATTATGTATGACAATTAATTTAAATTAATGCTTGTGGTACTGTAACAAAACAAAAGTCGACAATGTGATGGATAACTTATTTGTTTTTATGCCATAGTTTATAGACAGTCCTTTTTCCGATCTAAATAAGTGACACATAATTATAGAGAAATCTATTGTGTTGGAGTCAGGGGTTTACTTTGATTCTCATAATATTATGCTACACACAATTGCCAAACTGCTAAGATCAAATTTAGTCAGATTTAACATTGTGGAGATACAAACTGCCAATTAAAATATTGTTATTATTGGTCAGTTATCTTGTTTTGTTTTGCGAAAAAGTTGTTAAAAGTGCTAATCAATTTTGAGTCACTGGACTAATCAACATATTTCTAAGTAGAAAACTAGAAATACTCGAAAATGAGTCCACTTAAAAATAAAGATACCAAGACTTTTTACTTCGTAATTTGACCACTAGGTGACATGCAATACTCAGAGCTATTCTGTAAGATTTTGCCCCTTTGCATGGAAAAAAATGTAAAAAAAAATGCTGTAAAGTATTATTTTATGTGACAGATAGTTTTTGGTATTATAGTGAAAAGATGGAATTTTTTAAAACTGGAGATCTATACTTTTGTTGCTGCCATTTTCATATTGGTGTTGGAGCATTTTTTTTATACAAGCTCTTTTGGTATAGAGCTTATTTACAAGCTCACCCCCTTCCTTCCTTTTTTTTTTTTTTTTTTGCTTAAGGCTGCCTTTGGAGTAGCAGAAACAAATAATGAGTCTAACGTTTCCTCTTGGATAAACCTGGAAGTTTTTAATGGCAAATAGGATGATTTATGACAGAAAATTAGAGAAAAGAATAGCAGGAGCATATTGAAAGAGAAAAGTTAATTCTCTCCCAGGCAAGAATTGCATACAAATCTTATTAAGAAAGGGGTTTTATAGGGTTGTAAATTGTTTGGTAAAAAGGGGAACGTCTTTTTATGCAGTTGAGAGGAAGAAATGAGGACGGATAGGATTTTGATATGATATTATACTGTCATTCAAGGCATTCAAGCCGATGGCAGTAAAACTTTCAGGCTATCGTCTGAAGGGAGCTAAAGTGGCCTAATCAAACAAATAAATGAATCTTTTCATATTCTATATTGAATTGTCAAATCTTTAATGTCTTCCAAAGTGCCTTTATTAGTACAAGATGTTTAGTTTGTGTCAAATTGATCCAATCAAGTGGTTGTATCTCTTTATTTATAGAAATTATGTCAAAGCTTGATTTTAAGATTTTTTTAAAATGCATATTAAGCTTTCAGATGCTATGAAAGTATTCTAATTATATATCCAAGGATATACCATTAATGACATTATTACACAAAATCCTGCAAGGTGTAGAAAGTAAATGTTGCAACCCTAGAAAAAGGCAGCATATATTTACAATGTTTTTAAAAAGGAAAGAGACTTATAAATATATTTCGCTTTTGAGAGGTGCCTTTTGAAGAAAAGGATGACTGTTCATCCAAATAGAATGCCTGCAAGTTGACTGAAAAAAAACCCACCTGAAATAAAAAGAAAGATAAGAACCCCAGCATCTTTAAATAAATGCCTGCATGTCAAGACAGTCAATTTATTTCAGTATGAGGTTCTAATTATGGGTACTCAGGACTGCCATGTTAGGGAAGCTTTAGCACGAAAGCAGGGTTGTATAGGAAGATGACCATTCATATATACAGACTACAATGAAAGAATATACTCAGTAAAACCCAATCAAGCACACACCAGTGACCTATATATCAACTCTAAAATAGTGGGACCCCAAATTTAAAAAGAGTTTTAAGCAGCGATTGATTTAGACACTGGACCGATAGACCTGCATGAGGGGAGGGGGGGTGCTCACATATGATATTTGTTGAAATAAACATTGTAATGTTGTTGAAGGATCTGGAACTAAACTCTTCTGTCAGGTAATAGATCTTGTCAACTCAAAATCTCCATGGGCAAGACTGAGCTTTTCTGGGATTGATTCAGATGTCAATTGGCCATTTGATAGAAGAATACTTCAATGTAATATGGCCGAATCATTATGATTAATGATAGCTTGCCAGGTGTGTGAGCAGACTCAAAATCCATGGCAGCCTTGCTGATGAAGATTGTAGAAAAAAATATATTTTGTTGTTGATTTGAGATTGTTCCAAATTGTGTTGGCCTCTTTTTAGTGTGTTCCGTAGTAGTATAGTTAAGCTACAGTTGATTATTCAACAGTTTGTGTGTCAAGAAAATGTTGTGCAGGCTATATGATTAGGTTTCGCTGATTTTAGTTTTTAGCAAAGGATATATTGTTTCTTTTCCTATATTTTTAAGAGGGTTAAACAGTTTTTTTTTAAAACAAATCAAAATAGTTTTGTGTTTATAGTGCCATTATCATGAATTAAAAATAATGCAGTTTCAAGATAAAAATCTTTATACAGTTATATGGTTCAATCAAACCTATTCCATTACTAGTACTTGAAACCTGTAACTTGACAATAACTATATATCTTGAAAAGACTTGTCTTTTTCATTTATTTTGAGATTTACTACAGATAGGCACTATAAAAAGACTCGATTTGCATCAGCATGATATAGCATAGGGAAAAAAACAATGATTTTTAAGACCACAAAATCAATGAATTGAGGGATTTTTTTAATCCCAAAAATACCCAGGCAGGATAATCTAGCTCGTCAGATGCTAAATTGATCATTGGCAAACATAGTTGGGTAAGCTTTTCTCTTCAAATATTCAACTCCCATGTCCCTTCTCTGCTGATTATTTCAAACCTTCTGTTTGGTGGAGAATGATTACCAAACATGCTGGAAACTAGATGTCTTCTTCATCAACGGCAGGAAATAACACATGGCAGATAGTTGGATGCAAGATGTAGAGAAGATCATTAAAATTCTTCAGCCTTTATTCGTCTGTCATCATTATTTGAAGAAGACATTGATAACAGTAGCCACTATCAGTGACACAAAATGATTAAATGTAAAGGATGGGTGCTTCATTCTCTACCATACTTGTATTCTGAAGTGGTAATCATTTTTCTTGTCTGTTGCAAGACTAAAACGCCATCATACATTGATAATTCACAGTGAAGTGTATTCTATTTTCCTAGAATCTTTTCAGGCAATGTCATTTCCTGGAACGAAGCATGTGTCAGAGATAATTCAGCCAAAACTAGAAGACTGTTTTTTCTCACTTACTGCAAGCAGTCATGTAAATAGAATTGATACAATAATAGCTGGCAAAATTAGCTCAATCTGTGCTCATCCCAATTTACCCTAAAAATGGGAAAAGCTTGCAGAAATCCAGGTTTGGAATGGCTTCATTTTGCTTTTAAATTATAGACACCTAAGTGATTGCGGCCATGTTTGTTTAGATTGGCTGTGCTCATATTTTAGATTCATGATAGACTTGCCAAGATTGCTTTAAATGAGGACAGTTAATTTAAACACTCTAAAGAATTTTCCATCTTCATGAAATTCACTTTAGTCTTGCAAGAAGGTTATCTAACTTTTTTTACCCTCAAAATACATAGCATTACGACATGATTGAAGTACTAATAAAATGTTTTTGCTTTCTTTTTTTTAGGGGGGGGGGGGGGGTGTTGCCAAGATTGGTTTTGTATTTTTTTAAGTGCTAACCTTTGAAAAAAGTATCTCTCTATATCTTTAGTGTGTAGTGGATCAAATATTCATGAATATGCTTAAGATATTACAGATTTAAAAAGGTTTTGTGTGTAACTTCCATCAATCAACTATTTTTTTCCAATTTCATCTCAATGTTTGTGGTTTGAATTCTTCCCAACCCATTCTGTTTATTCTGAAAAATCCCTGCATAAACATCAAGTATTTTATGATACTATCACAATTTCCGTTTAGTACAGCAACTTCTTTCAGTGCACAGTAATAAAAAGAGACAGAGGAAGACCTTAAAAAGCTTACGATTCTCCATCAAAGCACCAGATGATGACAGCCATTCATTCAAGGAAAAGCTTTGAGTTTTTACCAATATATTATGTCATTATGTTATCATGGCATTGAAAGACTAGCGTAAAGATGGCTCTTTGTCAGGGCAGATAGATATAAAATAGTGATGAATTATAGGGAATGCAATGTATGCATTACATCAAATGGCTTGCATTCTGATTTGATCTCACAATGTTATTTAACACTGATTATTTCATAATTTTAGTCCCTGAAGAAAAGGATGTTTTCTCTGAAACCTATTTCTGAATTCCTGTGTAGTTATTTAGATTTACATTGCCAAGGAGTGTGTGTCTAGTGTTTACTCTTGTTTCTTACTCTTACTTTCCCTTATTTCCTGTTTTAGTTTCTGGCTCTTTCTTATCCCATTTGTACGTCCCCAAATGTATTTAAATCTCAGTCACAGTTACTTTAAACCTTACATCATTCCCCTTAATTCTTGGAATCTTTGAACCAATCCCATTTTTTCCTCATGAGGACAAAGTTATTGTTTCATCTTCATCTGCGTCCATCTCACAGTATAGCTAACATTCCTCTCTATTTTACATTATACCTCTTGGATTGTATAGCTCAGTTCCTTATAGAGTCTTAATGACATCCTTGGGTAGATCACTTGTATTAAGATAACCACATCAAAAGAAACATGTACCGGTGAAACAGAAAAGAAGAACAAAAATACCCACTGCATGGCAGTTAGGTAATGAGACCTATTTGAGCTAGCACAGTCTTGGATGATGACATTTTTTAAGATGTAGAGTTTCCTTGACAGACTTGTGGCTGTCTTTATTT
>JAVSBT010079330.1:0-11427 GCA_033118115.1 Pharyngocirrus eroticus
GTTTTCTTACACCTATGACAATTGATATTCAATAACTTTAAGCGAAGCTTGACTTGATCCTGACCTTTTCTGTGTTTTATGTTTATTGCACAGTTATGACCTTTTTACATATATTATGTACAGAAGATCAATAAATGAGAACATTTTGAAGATTATGCTACCTTCAGAACCTGAAAAGTGGATGGATTTTTTTTTAAAGCGACAACATAATTTTGTGTTCCTTTACAAGTGTTTCACTGTAACATCATTCTCTTTCATTTCCTTCTTTCTCCTTAATATTTCCCCATTTTTCTCCACTTTTTGCTTTTGCATGATACTTTATTCCAAACAATTATAAATTACAAACAGGAAAATTATTTTTTAGGCTGTTGACTGCATACATATTAAAAGACATTTCTGTGAAAACGAAAAGTTTGAAACAGTTGTTTAGTTTCCCATATTGTTTTTATTAATGAAGATTCATTTTGCCCCTTTTCTTTCTAAATAAAACTTTTCAACAAATTTCATTTAACCTGGTAAGCAGGTTGTTGAAGGAATAGTTTTGTTGGAAATTTCAAAACATCAAAATGATGTTGTGTAATTAATTATGAATCTTGAGCTACTTGTTTTTCGTGATGTTTTATTGTAATATCATAATTTTTTTGTCCAACAAAGGTTTTATCCTACTCTTGTCTAGTTCTAGTACAATATTGCCATTGAACAGTAATATTCATAATTCAGGGTTACAAAAAGCATCTTTCCCTACAGATTTATATGATTTTTAAAACTGGAAAGCACATATCAACATAACAATGCTTAAATGGCTTAAAGTTGTGCCTTCCAGTTTTTTAACCAGAGCAGGAGTAGTCGGAAGGGAATTGAGAAATTCAGGATCTGAATAGCAAATTAATCCATCATCCCTGTCATTGGTTGTTTACTACATGATTTTTTTCAAATAAATGTCCGAAATATTATTTACAGAAAAATATATTAATGCTTGACTCAATTTGTGTCTTTTTATTCTTAGGAGCGTACATCTTAATGAAGAGAATGTATGAACAAAGAAAGAAAAGATTAACGACTTCAAGACCAAGAAAAATTGGATCAAAGGTCAAAACCAAAGTGAAAAAACGTTGATCGTTCCAGTTTTAACCAATCCTGAATATTTCCATAATATCTTTTATTAATGTTTGTAACATTCCGCTGCATTAAGACCAATTTTCCTTGTAATTTCTTATTATTATTATACTATGCAAAAATCTATGATCTCCATGAAGCACAGGTTTTTACCAATGTATATAAATTATTTTGTATATAGGAGCAAAAAGTCAAAATATTAAAACACAGTATTTTACAAAACATTCTGGTCAAATCCCATCATTCTGTAAGCGTCACTCAGTTGACAATCACAGAAATAGATCAAATAAAACTGTTATGAGAATTATTTTGTCGGCTTCTGAAAATGTCTTAACTACATGTAGCAATGTCAGTATTTTTTATTCTTATTCCTTGACAGCAGATTCAAATATTAAAATAATCAGCATTTGTGAACAAAATATATTGAATAGTGTTTTTGGTTAAAAAGAGAGTCAATACTATTAGTTTGGCAAATTGATCGCTTTTCAAGATTCTAGTATTGTATAGGTTATCATATTCAACAAAGTGTTGAAAGCAAGAATCCTACTGTATTAGTATTTTTTTAAACAGTTGATATTAGTACAATTCAGCATATTGCTTGCATCTCTTAGTGTAGAAGTGACATGATTGTAAAAAAAGACTTTCTTATAAATATCAGACATCACCTGTGGCCTCTAGCGTTGCAAAATACTTGTACAAATTCTAGTTTTCATCCATTTGCACTTAAAAGATTATTGTT
The DNA here is from genome assembly GCA_033118115.1 of Pharyngocirrus eroticus. Classification (NCBI taxonomy): domain Eukaryota; kingdom Metazoa; phylum Annelida; class Polychaeta; family Saccocirridae; genus Pharyngocirrus; species Pharyngocirrus eroticus. The sequence continues at coordinate 1,856 of JAVSBT010079330.1, forward strand.
GCTTGTACCATTTTACATTTTTTTGATCTTGTTGAAATAAAATGATTGAAAATGTTAAATTTGTGTAGTTTGTTATGTTCAATCAGGCATAACTCATTCTTATAAATAAGAAATACAAAGACAGTACTAAATATATATAGATCTTTATTTTATTTTTAATTGCACACATATATACAAACAAAGCAAAAGACAACATGTACTACTAATAAATTCTGTTTCCATGATTAACACTTTATGAAGGGACAATAAATTACAAGTGCAACATAGAGATCTCAATTCTCTATAGGTAGCTTTATTGGTTTTTCCATCACTATAATTTTTTCTCCTAATGTAAAGTCAAAATTGTTCATGTAAAATACTTTCTTTTAACAACTCTACAAATTTTGGCTAGTATATGTTTATATCGAAGAGATCAATCTTTTCAGTTCTATCTTACTATTTGATAGAAACTTGAATACGGCAAACATAATTGTAGCTTTTTCAAAAGCCAGCAGCACGTTTTATTTCTGCCATAGAAAATCTTTACAAAAATTAGAAAATGTTCCAAAATTTAACACCATCACAAACTGCTTTACTTCACTGGGAAATGATTAATGAACAGGAATTGGTGCTGGTCCTGCGTTACCAAACTTCACCATCATATTCCTGCAATCTTGCAGAGATTTTCTGTCCCCCAACTTTTCATATGTTTTTGCTGCTTCAGCCAACATGCTTGCTTTTTGTCCTGGCACTGATAAGAGTGGGGATGGAAGGTGTTTACAAGCCATAACAAGGGCCATTGCATGTTCTCTCTCTCCGTGGTTAACCATATATTCCTCATCTGGGTCTGAAATAGGGCAAAGTATAATCCATAAATAAAACCTTACAATATCTATTGCATGTAAATCTCATTAAAAAATGCATTCATAAAGTTTTCTATTAGCCTACGGTGCTCTGCTACATACCTTTTTCATAAAGAGCACTGTTGTAGACATTTCTTCTCCTTAAACTTCTGTCAAGTAATTGCTGGGTTCTTGCTGGACTGGCACCTGCCATAAGCCTAGCTGTAGCTTCATGCAAGAAAACCTAACAGTGGAAAGCAAGAGTGAAATTAGTTGGATTTTAAAATGAAGCATTGTATGACTATAGTCATGACCTTTGCCTAACAAACAAGTATGTTAAATTTCTCGTCAAAAAAAGACCAACCCAATCAACTTACTCTAGGAAGTGCTGCTTTCATGTGTTGTGCTATTTTTCTTAAACTGGCTAAGTCTCTCTGGAAAGCTTCCAATTCATCTTGACATGCAATAGTAGTGCTAACTCCATCACTGTTATCCTGATCTTCTTGCCACACTGCAGTTCTGGTAGATAACAACCAATCACACACCAATAACTGAACAGCCTAGAATGAAAGAAAAAAATGTTAATGTTGTTGTATTTAGAAAATCACCTAGTCTAAAAACAAGACAATAAAATATACACAGCTTTCAAAATGTATTATTTCAGATGAAAAATACACATGTACATCCATACTTAAAAATAGAAACCACGAAACAGCATTTGAATGCAGTTTTGTCTCTGCAGGCTGAATGTCTGTGACTTCTGTTTTGTTGCAATACCAGAGTCTATGCTTGCACTGCAGATCCATTGCATACAATTTTACTGATGCAATGCAACTACAATGCACCACAGCCGTTGGTCAATTCTGAGTGTGCTGTTGGTGATACATTTCTCAGTCCCGTCCTGAAAAGAATTCATTTAAAAAAAATCTAAATCAAGCGCAAAAAATTACCTCATGAGAACTGTACTGTCGCTTTTCATGAGTGAGACTCAGACTTTCTCTTAACAATTCTCCTGCTCTGTTGCACTGTTGAATACATCTATAGTTACATCCTTGTTTGTCGCTGGCTAGGAACCATTTTTTTGCCTTGTATGCAAGGAAAACGCTCTTTGGTAATGGATCCCTAAGAAAAAAAAATAACAACCATGAAAATATGACCAAACTAATTCCAAACATGACTGATAATATTTTATTACAATTGTGATGGAATCCACAAGAAAAATTTAACCATTACTACAGTCCTAATGAAGTATGAAGTAAAATAACACTTACTCTAAGTCTTTAAAGACTTTAGGTAGCCATTCTATGGAGGAGTAAAGTTTTTGAGCATTTTCATCATCACCAATCAACCAATGAGCAGCTATTCCAATTACTCCTGCCCACCATTTGGAAACTTCATCTACAGAGATGGTGGATGCCATGTTACAACCAACAGCAATTGATGTCCCATTCTTTGAGCCAGCATTAGCAGAACATTCAGAAAGGAGCTGGACATATTGCAACACATCAAGTGCACTTGGTGTTCTGGAAAAAAAAAGATGTCAAATATAACCCATTATTCATCTTCAGTGATACTCTATACATTTTTTATGTTTAAACATAAAAAAAAGGCGTTAAAAAACAAAGATTTGTAATAGGATAATAACAGGCCTACTTACCCATCACATTCTTTGGATTCTCCAACAACTTGATCATGCTGGTAGCCAGGTGTAACCAAAGAATACAGTGCCTTTTCAAGAATGCTCTCTCTGAATGCCCTTGTGATATGAGCCAAAGGATCAGCTTCATTACATGGGGAAGTAAAGATGCTTTTCTTATTTGCCAGTTTCCATGTACCGCTCACAAAGAATCTGTGCCCCAAGGGATGAACCAACCACTTGATAGATTGTGGGGCAGTATTTCCACTAGCAGTGCAGAGTCTCCTGGCTCTACTCAGGAAGTACCTCTGTAAGCATAAATTTAAAAGATTATCATAACTAGTCAAACAATATTACAGCGTAAAGAACATATTTCTGCATTTGATAATAAAGAAGAATAGAATAAAAAACTTACAGAGAAAAACTGAAGTCCAGCAGGGAACGAAAGTCTAACTGATACAGCTGCTGTAGCATAAATCTCTGCAAGAGTTTCTGTTGGCATCGCCATGCCTGCAGCTTCTGTTAGATTGACAGTACAAAGTGCAAAGTTGAAGCCTCCAAGACTGCTCTCCTTGACATGACCTTGAAATAAATAAAATAAACTATCACATTTCTGTTCCTACTTTCCAAATATACCATTGCTCATACACTTGGGCTATGACATAATATGGACCTATCTATGAAAAAACACTCAAATATTTACCTGTCAAATGCAATTGATTAAGTTTATGGTAAACCAATGCAGCATCTCTGGCAGAGTTCTGGACATCACCAGGTTTAATGTTACTCCTGATGCCTCCTGCTCTTGTTTCCAACCATGTTCCAATGTACAATCTATGTAGTAGTTGACGAAGACCTTGCCATGAGAGACTTGCAACAAGATCCAATTTTGAAGTGGGAAGTGGACGTCCTAAAGCTTGTAATGCACTCTTCAGATTGGTAGCAGCTTCAGGATAAGCTCCCTGGAATTACCAAAAAAAATGGTCAGGAAATATTTCTAGAAAATATGGCACAGTCATCAACTTTACTCATTTTGCCTAAACTTAATGATTAACTACAGAATAGTGGCGCTTACTTTTGCTAGGTCTTGGTCGGCTTGTTTCCTTTTTCTCCAATACAAAGTTGATGATTCTGAATTGGCAGTGGTCACAGGTTCTCCAAACACCATTATCCTTGCCAAAACAAATCCAAAAATGACTGCATTGATACCCCACATCATCATGGATGGAATAAACCATTCCAACCAACTCTTTTCAGATGATCCTGCAACATTAAAATATAATCAATAAAACAATCTATTCATGTGAATAACTTCTAAAATTATTCATAATTTGGGTATCATATTTTACAAAAATGTGTCTCCCTTACCATTGTCAAGGATTCCATGCAGCATTCTTCCACCACCATGAGATCTTGAGTAATCTGAGCCACTGTTGCCAATTCCAGCATGTTCTACCAACTTTCCAAAAGGATTAAAAGCTAGGACTGCAAACATGAATACACAGAGTGCCATTCTAGAGCGATCCATCATTCCTTTGGAATAGACCTTCTTTTCTGGAAAGCTGAGGCCGTCATCACTAGAGAATGGACTTGGGGGATCACTATCTATGTCACATGATGGGCTGTGAGCTGGAGAGCTTGTGTCTGATGGTGGTGGTGTGTACTCATTGGACCTTGCATCAACATCTCTGCCACCAATCAAAAGTTCTTCAACATCTAAAAGGATAAAGTTAATGTTTCATGAACTCTGGATTCTTGTAATTATTTACTTTGTAAAAAATACTTAAATCTTCATTCAAATAGTAATACTATCAGCTACCCAATACACCATGTTTCTTTTATTGCGAGCAGTTTCAATCTGACAAATAATAATAATTGTAGAGCAACATCTTCAATATGAAGGTTTGATGCAGAAAGCCCATCTTTGTGGATTCTGACATAAGTAACAAACTTACTTTGTTTCGAAGCAGCCATTTTTAATGCCATATTATCTTGACGTAATCTGTTGTTTGATGCTTGAAGAAATCTGATATATTCAATTGCTTTCTTCAGAATAGCGGATTTGTTCAGCTGCTTAAATAAAATTGAGAAAAAAACATAGTGATATCTTATTCAACATAATTCATCCTGGACTCAATCATTTTCTTTACCTTATTGCAAACTAAATGTAATGGTATACTAATAATTTTGTTCTAACCTTTGTTTCTGTTCCACACACCAAATCCTTTAATTCAATTATCTTGTCATTGATACTCAGTCTGTATCTCTTCTCAATTGCATTATGAGCAGTGCGCTTTTCACCCTTTGGTGGCAACTGCTGTTTACTTGGAGTAATCCTATTAATGGGTACTTTTTCTTGATCCACCATTTGAACTGGCACGCTTGTGTTTGGAGCAAGAATGGTACTATTGGTCTGCACATGTTGGACCGGTGAAGAGATACTTTGTACAAGTGGTTGTTGTATTGTTGTAGGGCCAGCTGGGGATGTGGTAATTGTAACAATACTTGTTCCAGCTTCAGTCTTGACCAATTGAGATTGCAAAAGTAACTAAAATCAAGAAGAGAATCATTTTTTAATCCAAATACAAATATACATCAAACCTTTTTTTCTTCTCAAGCAGTGCAGAAATGTTGGACTGGAGCTTTCCATTATATATTTAAATAAAAAACATTACAATATCAAAATTCCTACCTGCTGAAGTTGTTGCAAATTGACTTGAGGAACGGATGTTGTCTGTACAGTAGGCTGTGGCTGAATAATGATCTGTTGGGGCTGTGGACTAGTAGCTTGTGGTGAGGCTGTGGCAGTTGGTTGTGCTACATGCTGAACAATAATTTTCTGTGGCTTAGCAACAGTGATAGCTGGAGATATCTGAACCTGGTTCAACTGCTGCTGTCCTTGGGCTGTAACAACATGTGTCCTATTGAAGTGCTGAGCTATTTGTGAGTGAAGTGTTGTCTGTGTTTTTGGCTGTAGTTGTTGAGGCAGAGGATCAGGGTCCTTCTGTGATAATGCTAACTGTAGCAACTGATTCTGACTAGTTTGGATTGGTTGTGTTGCTGGAGCTGTTTCTGTAAATATGGCATTCTTGTTCTGCACTTGGCTCTGCAGAGCATTTTGATTTAAATTGTCAGAAGTTGCATAACTGAGCAAATTCAGAGAATCTTGATTCTGTTTCACTAACAACTCTGGCTCAGGCTTTACTTCTGAATAGTTGAGTTGTCCATCAAACAAGTCAGTCTCATCTGGGCAAATATATTTTACAATATCTGAAGAAAAAAAAAGGTTCAGAAACTTCTCAAAATCCAAACTAACTCAAAACCATATTTTTACATAACATAAGATAATTACACTACCTATAACTAAGCCAAAACAACGAAATCATGTTGCCTGCTTTAAATGATTTTCCCAATGAATCTGGGACTGGGTCAGTATGATGTAATACAACCCTATTCAAAATCAATCAAGCATTACATCCCCCTTGTTTACAAACAAAAAAAATCTTTCCATCTTTTGTCACTACTACAAAATTCTAAAGTCTAATTTTACAAATTATCATACTTTGAATTCAACAAAGCAAAAATATCAATGACAGGGATCAGCCCTCTAGTACATGGTCTGACATCACCTCATCAATATATCTGTTGCTATTCATGAGAAGGGGGGAGGGCGTATATATTTTGACCCTGACAGCAAATGTTATAATTCTGCAAGTATCCTAGAAATTATTTAACAATTTCATTAACGACTTGAATATAATTAAATGCCAAAGGTTTTAGGAATGTTTAACAGTACTAAATAGCATTGACCAAACAAAAGATACTAGTATTGTTGAATTTGAAGCATGATATGGAGGGAGATGCTCAGATGGTGATCAGTTGTAAATACATTTTTGCAGAGACCAAGATATTCTTCGTTCTGACATTAACTGAGTTTTTTTCTAGACATATAGTGAAATTCATATTTCTCTGCTTATCACTCATACGTATAATAAGACAATACTTTTGGGCTGATTTAGATTATGCAGAAGTTGGTTCTGACAGGTGTCACAACCCAAAACAAGCCCCGCTCACTATACTAATCTGGTGTTTACTTCAAAACGCTTTATCAAAAATGCATCAAATTTACCAAAAAGTTAACTTACCATCTATGTCACCTAAAAAATTATTCTCGAGTTCATTTGTATAGTTTAAACTATGTCCCAAATCTGGTAAATCAGAAGAGAAGTTCCACTCCATCTTTTCTTCCATGTTTGTTTCTCCCTGTATAACACCACGAGATTGCAGCCAATCAGATTGCAACAGTAGATCGGATGATTTTACGTCGTGAGTCATGAGAAGTAGTTGCTCGGAACAGTTCGGCAAAGACCGTTTTACGAAGCTGATGTAACCCGGAAGTTGTACACATTGTAAACATGACATTAACCTGGAAGTTGCTCAGCTGTTATAAAATCATAATAACATCGTAATTGTGAATCAGCTAAATTGAACAACTTATTACTCACCTAGAAGGTGCTGGAAGAGTACTGCATTGTATATAAACCTGTACACAAGTTGTTCCTGAAAACATCCGCACACGTTACAAGAGGAAACAAGCACCTGCAGTTTGTTTTTGACAAGTCATTAAAAGTGACATTTTAGTTTGTTGATTTGGGGAGAATTTTGTATTTGCGCAGCCGACGAATTGCATTCGAATATGTCTTTGACAGTTAAAGTTTATTTGGAAAAGGGGGCTGGAAATCCAGAAATAAGACGTTTTTCAGTTGATCCAGAGGTTTCTTCTAGCTACACTTACTTGAGCAGAAAATTGAATTCTGTTTTCCCCAGTCTGAGTGGAGATAACTTCAAAGTTTTTTGGAAAGGTCAGTGTTTTTACTCTATCTTTTTAGCATGTCTATGAGCATTACCATATTCATAGAGAGATATAATCTCAGATAAATACCAAAATGTTTGATTATATTACCAAACTGTGTGTATAGATATATTATACAAAATATAATAATCATATATTTCATAAACTAAAAAAATATTACATCCATTAATTTTCAGATCCAGAAAATGACCTGGTAGCTTGTTCTAGTGATGATGAACTTACAGAAGCACTTGGCTATGTTGGTGATGGTATTTTGAGGCTGCATGTGAGAGGTAAGTAGTGAGTGGTTGATATTAATAAGTAATTTACTTCCTTAATTTCTGCTGATTATATGTGTTATATTATGTTCATGATGAAAATGCAAAAAAACAAAATAAGACTTATCACAAAACTAAAAAGATCATCATCTGCGACAGTGTAATCTATCATCTGATAATTATGCAGAAGTACTATTACGCTGGTTTGTATTGATAAACTAAAGAAATACAAATGTAAATGATGTACAGCAGTAGCAGTACACTTGAAATTATTGCACAGTTTGATGACTCATTTGCACTTGTATAGTTGTCATATAAACGTGATCATGAGCTGTCCCATTTTGTATACATGTGATAAATAACAGGTATTGCCTATATTGGTACAATGCCAAAGGTTATAATGACTAAGTGTGTACAAAGTTTAAGAGTTATTGTGATCACAAAATGACAAGGTAGAATGAGGTCCTGTTTTTCTTTTTTGGGGGAGAAGGAATTTATTTTTTTAAAAAAATAGATATGAAATTATGATGAGTCATACCTATTCTAATTGTGATTTTAGTCCTTAGTAAACTTCACATTCTTTTCTAGACCTGTAGAAAATGCTTCATCCAACATATACACAGGACCCATTGCTAACTGATAATTCATAAAAATATAGTAAATTAATAACTTTGTAAATCATACTTGCAAGATAATTTACATGGTGTTCTAAAGATGACATTGTAAGATAGTCAAAAATTAAACACTATGTAAATTGTCGTGAAAATAAATCAAGCAAACATGATTTTTTCGGAGTTATTATTTTACTATATTTTTACAAAATGTACTCAGACTCCCAAACATCATTTTTTTATCATTTTTCATTTTAGTTGATGAAGCAGCATCTCAAAAACCACAAGCTGGAGCTGTTCTCCACCCAAATGTTGTATGCGATGCTTGTGATGGACCAGTATATGGTACAAGATTCAAGTGCACTGTTTGCCCTGACTATGATTTGTGCAGATCATGTGAAAGCAAAGGTCTACATGATGACCATGCAATGAAGAGGTTTAACAAACCTCAACAAACGTGGATGGTGAGTCTCTGTTGTTATAACAACACAACTATGTTAGTTCTAGTAACGAGCCAAACAATAGTTTGTCACTGATTTTTTTCCAAGCGTAATATTTTTTAGTAATGATTGATATTTAAATAATGGCAATAATATCTTATAATTTACAGGGATTTGGTATGCCTCCCCCACCTCCACCTTATGGACCTCATGGCCATCCTCCCCCACCTCCATTTGGACCTCATGGCCATCCACCACCTCCACCTCATGGTCCATGGGGTCCTCATGGCCAAGGATTTATTCCACCCCAATGGAGGAATCTTATACATGAGAACCTGAAACATGTTTGGAAGGGATTTCAAGGTGATATGGAAGAAGATTCTTGCACTAAAAACAAGAAGGAAGACAAGGAAAAGAAACCAGAAGGAGCTGAAGCAACACCAGAATCTAAGGATGGTAAAACTGATCAGAAAACACAAACAGCTGCTGACGAAGAATATTTGAAAAGCATCGGAGAAAGCGTTGCTGCAATGTTGGACCCACTAGGTGAGTACACACATATTTCATGTTAAAACGAGTGCATTTCTCATGACTGATGAGTGACTTCATTGTCCAAAGGGAAACAATTAATTGATAGTGGATGAATATCATCATGTTAACTCATATAATTAATATTGATTGTAGGCATTGACGTCTCAGTGGATGTAGAATCACCCAACGGTGAAAGAAAACCATGTTATGGAATGCCCCCATTTGGAACACCTTGGCATCCATGGATGGGAGGTAGAAGACATGGGTGTGGAAAGGCAGGACAAGGCAGAAAATGTAAGGGAAAACATCAAGAAAAGACTGAGGCAACATCAAAGGACACAGATAAGAAGCAAGAAAACAAATCAGAAATGCAAGAAAACAAATCAGAAATGCAAGAAAACAA
>JAVSBT010079441.1:0-11688 GCA_033118115.1 Pharyngocirrus eroticus
GCTCCCATATAAGAAACAAATATTCCGAAAAGCTTGGTATGGTGTGGTCCCAAGAAATGTTATGTTGTAGTTTTAAAAATGTATTGAGCTACAAAAAATGTTGGCAATGAAACAACAACTAGTGACTGTAACTACAACAAAAAATTAATTAATTATAGGTTTTTCTAGTAGTTTAACAAGACAATCACTAGGAAAAATATTACCATTGTAATCGATAGAAGTGTCATCTTACTATACCTCTTTGATTAAATATTATTAGTAAAACCAGTTGATTATGAAAAAAATACTACATATCTTGTTACATTAGATATTTTTATATTATGGCAGTTTTTATTACTCATGTTCAGTAATTTTATTTTATCACAATTAGTAGAAAACCAGACAAGTGATTTTTTTTTTTTGAAAAAATAATTTTAAATGTCTTGTTACAATGAATATTTTGACAATACATATATCTGTTTTTTATTTCTTGTAGTAGAAACAAGAAAAACAAATTAAGTTCCTACTTTTTCATGTGATATTTATTCTCTGTATGATCTAAAACCTTTTGTTTTGGATAGGATAAAGCTGCTGTTTGGAAAGGAAAGAAAATGCCTGGTCATATGGGTATGGACTGGGTTACTCAAAGAGGGAACAAGGTAAAATGATTTACAATTATTTTTATTTTCAAGTTACATAATTATGACCCTAGTGATACCAATATGTCTATGACGCCAGATATAGATTGTTTTTGTACGCCATTGAGGCTGAGGCTAAAGTCTGAAAATCTTTCACACGGTCCTCAAGATAGATAACTACGCCCCATAAGCTAGTTTTGAGCTCTTCAGTGTTTTTGTCACACTTTTTAAAGTTGATTTATTGTTGAAGTCAAGCAGCTGAGATTGTACCAAAAGTTTTGATTTTTCCTTTTACTTTGCAGATATGGAAAATGGATACAAAATACAACATCTTATATGTTCATGGTGCTTGCTTACCCGGTCCTTCACACTGTTATGTAAGAGTCATGGACACCTCCTTATCATACAGAAGAGATCAACTTGCTCAGGAGGATAGCGGTCCACCTATGCCAACATTTTACCCAGATGATGCATTAGAGCCAATTCCAGAAGAAATTTATGATGAACAGTTATTTGAATTTACTGAACCATCAATTACTTATGATGAAGTGAAGAATTAGGTGTATTTGTTCATAAATAATGCTTGTTAAATTTGTATAAATCATGGCGGTTTTTGATTTATTGGTCCTTCATCTGACTTAAGAAACACACTGTATGTGGTGTTGTCACAGATATTTTACTCCATAATGTAAAGAGTAACACAAAAATACAATTTTGGAACAAGTTTATTTGGTTGTTATAAACTATGTACTTTCATGAATAATTATATCTTGAAAGGCAACATACTTTGTTACTTAGATATGAGAGACAAATAATTTGATAGTAATTTTCAGAAGTTGATTTTTTTTCCTGTACATGGAGTGTGAACACTGATATCTCTGTACATAATAATTATAGAAGTAATAAATAGAAAACCTTTTTTACAACAATGTTTCATAAACTCTTGCTTATACGATTTGAAATATATATTCTGTCCTTAATATACAATGCTATGCATTGGCCTTGCATCTTGTTACAAACAGTTTTAAAGGAGATATTTTATTAATCCAAAATTTAAACTGACAATGAAAGCAAATTGCCCCTCACAGTTTGAATGCATTATTATTTAACAAAATGGACGTATCAATAGGTAATACTTCTAGCCTATACACAATTTGTATCACAGTCTTCAAAATAGATAATTATAGAATACATTAGATGAGTTGTGGTAAAAAACAACATTACTTAAAACTTCTGCTGATTTGCTTTTGCAGAATTCCTCTTTGTTGAAACCTGGTCTTTTTTTGATGATTCCATCAAACGAGACACATGAGCTTCCATTGCTTCTTCCACATTTTCGAATTTGGAAGTCTAAAAATGAAAAGTTGATAAAATTGTCTTTGTAGAACTTTGGTTAGATGAAGAATTCAGTTTGAAGTCAATTTTTGTTATGACTTGAATGTACAGAAAAATCATTTATTTGTAGATATTTACTGCAATAGTGTTTGTAGCATTGCCTGCATTCAACTCTACTGGAAATGTTTGACAGTATTGAGAAAAATCCTGTAATTTTTAGGTCACAATGGGACACAAGCAGTAGATTATAAAAGTAAGCGACATATCCCTGCTTTCTAATGCCATCTAATGGTAAAACTTGAGCTTACCTTTGGGTTGAGAACAGATATCACATTATCCAATGCAACAAACTTTCCATGGCCTACTGGAACGCTGAAGTATTTCTTTCCTTTGTATGAACCATCATTGTTACCAACTAGAAAAGGCAAACATTTAACACATTTTTAAACACAGGATCTTTTTTCACCCAAGTATTCTTTGCTCAACATTTATTTTATTCAATCTGAACCAAGGTTGTAGCATTCAAAAAATGCAAATTATACAGGAAACAATCCGAAACATGTTGTCGTCTTTTCAATTTGGTGTACATTCACATTCACATAATATATTCATGTAAATAAATATCAGTGTTTGGTATACAAGGGTGTTTAAAAAACCTATGCTATGACAACATCAACATTTTTGAATTTATTCATATAACACATTAACAAATCGAACACACCATCACAATTTTTACCTGGATCATCCAGCTTGATTCCAGCATACATTCTGAAGTCATCATAGCTTTTATCCACCTGTCCAATATATTTCACAACTCCACTTTGCAAATCAGCTTCACTATCTGTAAAACAGCATTATACATTTCTAGTTTTAAGGACACCATTGGAATTCTATCAGTTTACAAAATTTGACTTTTTACTCTACTGTAGAAAAATATCGATAGGGTCCCAAACCCATGGTAACTTGACTAGGTTTAGTAAAATTGGGACTCCTAGGAACTTGGTTTTGTTTATTTGGTTATTTGGCAAATAGACATAAACCTCTTGATATAAAGAGAATTTTATGCAATTATTCCCTTAGTTTTACTTTGCTTTGCAATAAAATTTTCTTGATCGCAACATGAAATTGTTAAATATCCTCACTATAAATAATGATGAAAAACTTCTACCTTTCTTTTTGGACAAATCTGCTAGAATCCTATCTCCAACATGTACAAATTGCATTGCCAGTTTATCCATTTCAAAGACACTTAGCTGATCTTTCACAGAATTGAAATCATTCTTGTTTTGTATTTTGGATTTAATATGAGACCTTCTACCTGCTGCTGGTCCTGATTGTGTTCTTTGTACGGGCAAGGTGTCGTCTCTGATTCGCTTTCTAAACAGTGTCACATCATCTTGTCGAAAATCAGAAAAGGAACCATTGTAACTCTGAGGAGGTTGCGATTTTGGTGTCGTCCCTTTTGTTTTTGAATTGTGTGGTGTTGCAGTTTTATTTTTTTGGGTTTGCCCATGATTAACACTATTGTTTAAAGATTTTTCATCACTTTTTTCAGTATTATTTTGTTGCTCCAGTTTTTCTTGATCATCTTGATTCAAAATATCTTCGAGAAGAGAAGTTTTTTCAGAGTTAGCAGTGGAGGCACTGTCTTTTTTATTACTATTATTGTTGTTTGCATTTGGATTTTTGTCCTCCTGCTGGTCATCAAAGAAATCATCAGTTTCCTTATCGTCAGATTCTTTATTTGTTGTATTTTCATTTTCTGAAATCCTTCTCTCACTTCTGCTGCTGTTGCAGTGCTCAGTTGAAGGGGTAGAGGATCTACTGCTATATGGGGGGTTATTGATATCTATCATATGTCTTCCTTCAGGCTCCTTTTTCTGAAAATAAAATAGCTGAGTTGAGTACACGTAAAAGGAAGAATCAAGTTGGTTCCAAACTTCTTTTTAAAACGTAAACACTATTGAGTTGCCTTTTAAGCTGTTGCCTAAAACCCATACCATTTTTTAAAAACTATCAATGAATGACTTGTTTCAGATATCCTACCTGTTCTCTAGGAGTTGTGCTTGTTGGTCTGGTGTTAATCTTTGTTTTTTCATTGGTTGCCTGTTCCTTTTCTTTTTGTTTTGCTCTAGAAAACAAAAATAGAGTTGAGATTAACCAGCAGTACACTACTACGTTGTCCAAATAACAAAACTTTGTATGTTTACTCTTGTATATTGCAGAAAACCATCAATGATGAATGGGTGCCCTTTTTGAAGAACAGAAATGAATTACTATTTTTAAAAATTGTCTTATTCCATTTTAAATTTCAGATTATCCATTGGCTCTAAAGAAGCCAATTTCTATTCACAACCATACCTTTGTTCATCTTTGTTTGATCCTTGTGGGTAGGTGGCCTTAAGACTTCCACCAGCTTCCACTAATTTGATGATTTTGGATGACTTCCCATGTTTTTCTAATTCTTTGATAGTGTTCTAAAAAAGACACAGAACAAATTATTAGAATTACATAACCAATTGATTTACTTGAATTTAATTCTTGTCTTGTATCAAAAATGTTTTCTCACGGTCACTTCTTTTCTTTTCATAAAGATTTTTATTCACCTTGGCAAGATCCAATGCTTGTGACCTTCTAATGACCTGTGTGTCCTTGGCAATGACCAACTTTTTCAAGGTGATTGTTTCAGCTTGGGATTCTTTGAGATGAATTCTCAATTTCTCCATATCCTTAACCTGTTCTTGAAGATGCTGCAATATGCAAAAGATTTGAGGCATGATATAGTTATATATAATATATTTTTCCTGCTTATTTGAAACAATACCCCTGCCATTTCCCTCTTCCAATATTTATGAAATTCAAGGGCATGTCATAAACATGTACTTTGATCAAATGATTGACATGTTATTGTTTAAATTCTCGCCTTTGGGATGTCTGATCGCTTACCATCCCTCCCAAAAAATACTACTCTTCTTTACTGCATGATAAACATATGGATTTGACTAATGCAGCTAACCTTATTTGTCTCTCTTTGTTCTTTCAAGGTCATTCTTGTGTGTTGTAAAATTGCTTCTTTTTCTTCCAATTTTGCTTTCATCATATCTGATTTTTGCTCTCCTTCCTCATAGTGTCCTTTCAGAGTTAATAATTCTTCCATCCTCTATTCAAAAAAAGACAAAAAACAGAAATCATGTTATGAAGGACATTATTATTTATCTAATTGAATTCAGCTTTTTAGATAAAGTTTATGAAAGAATGCTCACAAAAAGAAATGAAGTCATATTGCTAAATTTTTAAAAAATCTTAAAAGTTTTCTTACCTTTTCCAAACCTTGATTTTTCCTTAACTCATCCTTGACTTGTCTTTTTAGGTCGTCAACCCTTTTTTGGAGGTCATCCATAGTTTTTTGGTTGCTCTGAAAATGATTTGAGCAATTCATTATACATAGCATATTATGCTCACATTCATAACATAGAAAAAACGTTTTTGCATCATAGATTAATTATTTTCATCTTCCAGTATATTTCTTTTATCTCTGTACATTGGCATTCTTTGTGTAAATCCTACAATTATTAAGGAAATGCTTTAAAGGTGATAACTTTCCAAGTTTCAAAAAACTTTGAAAGGCACCTAGCTCTCTGACAAGATACAATGGAAAGGGTTAGCTTTCTAAATTCTACTGCATGTTTGTTTCTAAAGCTTCCATTACGTGATTGAAATATTTTTTTTCGATTCTGTAAGTAATATTTCAATGTATTAGATTATAATTACATCAAGCATCCTTGAGGACTCAGTTGAGGATTTCTCAGTCATTTTTAATTGTTCTTCTTTTTCTTTGTAATCTTGTCTGGAAATTTAAAAAAGGGAAAGTTTCGCTGACAATTTCAAAAGATTGCTATGAGATATACATGTATTGATTGATTGATTGATTGATTGATTGATTGATTGATTCATTCTTTCATTCATTCATTCATTCATTCATCAATTATTATTTTAATCGATGTTTTTTGATACCCTATGCAACCATTTACTCTTCTTAAATATGAATTCCTAGAGCAAAGAAGTGTCATGTATTCTTCATTTAACACAGAAAGAAAATCTATATTTTCCAATGAGATTCTAAAGGAAACCTGTTTTGTTTACTTTAACACTTTTGGTTAGTTTTCATTGTCCCGAAGGCACGCAACGCAAACTTCACAAAGAATCAATGGATGGCTTAGCAACCAACAGGGTATAGATTGTTACAGTAGGACAAACAAAAAAGAATAACAGTTATTGCCATTTAAAATTACAACATTTGGAAGATATTCGGATTTTTTTTTCAACATCCTTTATTTTTTAAGTGATTTTTTGTTATTTGATTGCTATAGATGGCCAAACCTTTTTATTAAATGTAGATTCAGAAATATAAATACATGATTTTGAAGGATTTATGAGAGTTTCATCAACATTTAAAACAATTCTGTCTATAGACTAGTGCTCTTTCAGTACAGTGGTATTTTTTGTGTTTTCAACAACAAACTTTTGAAGCCCAAATTTATACATTTTAACCATTAAAAAAAATACAGTTATTTAAAAAGCTGATTGTTCTTTCCTGAATAAGTTTACCTCTAACATGTAAAATATTGGAAAAAAACAATGGACCTATGTTGCAAAAACAGTAGAGCAATGGACAAATCAGGATTTTTTATGACTAATTTTTATATATGGTGGAAATGGAAAAAATATGTCAAAATTGTTTACTTACTGGCACTGTTCAAGACTTTTCTTAAGTGATCCAACAGATAAACTCAAATTGCTGTTTTCAACATCTACAACAGAAACAGAACAGTGAACAAAAAACAACAACCTAATTTCATAACAATGTACAGCTTTAAAAAAAAAATTCTGAACATTTAACAATAAGTCTCTAAGAAATTTTACCATTTTTCAAAGGTGCCAATTTTTTGTCAAATTTTGTATCTTTCAGCAGCTAATTAAAAATAATGAACAACAACATTTAGATATAACACTATAACTATAAAACTATGAGTAAGCTCTATATCTAGATTGTTTTTGTATCTTTAAAATTGAAGGAGTTGATTAGAAATTTGTAAAAAAGTTAGGTTTATTTAACTTAACATGTAAACTTTTTTGATTTTTTTAATAATTTGTACAAAGGAAATTGACCTTTCATTTATATTGACATCTACAACATGAAGTGCTGAAACCAAAAATATACATTTTTACTGGTCTCAAATGTGTACTGAAAGTAGCAGATGAGCTTCAATTAGAAAAAAAAAAATGTTGGTATAAACCGAGTTTAACTTGTTTCACTACCTTAAATTCAGATCTTTTGAAAAGTGCCTCTGAAGATAGAGCAAGACCTTGAAGAGGCACTTTAGAACTGCGAACACTTATATCTATTTATTTATTATTTTGAATGACAGTTTCAAAGAGGACTATAGCACAAGAATGATCTTTATGACACAGACATTAAATTGCTTTTCTAATTGTCCTCACTCTTAGAAAAAATAGACATGTTTATGTTGCTGACTCATGTGACATTTAGTGGTAAAATGTAGTCAACACTAGCTTTATTGGTGCCAAAATATTACTATTTTGTGTCGCTATTGTCCCTTGATATAGGCTACACTATTGATAGTAGTGAAAATAGCAACACTATTTAGTGATATATATCTATATATCTATATATGCACCACTAAATTTAGTGTTAACTTCATTTTCCCACTAAATATTACTAACAACACTATTTTCTAAGAGTGCTCTCTGAAAAAAATGCATAACACACAAGACTTCCATACCTGAATTCTTCACGAAGATAACCAAATATTTTTCCAAAATAAAATCCTCACTATTAAGCAGTTAAGGTGTTTGACAACTAAAACACAGATGGAAATACAAATCTAGAAAAGATATTGGACTAATTTTCGACTCTTATATCAATCAATGCTACGCAGTATTCTTGTTACCTATTCTTTATTCCCATAGGGGGAATCAAAAGGTTTGACTCAATAGTAATTTCAGATTTTTATGAAAAGGGAAACAGTAGATTATTGAGTAAACATATGAATAGTCTTTACCAAAGACATAGAGAATTGGTCTAAGTTTCAAGGCTGTAGAAAATCTATTTTTCCAATTGTTACTTGATTCTTAAGTATACATAAATACTACTTTCATGTGGTTTTTCGGAATAGAACAAAGACATAATTCTTTGTCCTAACCAAAGAAATGTTGTTGCTTTGATCTTAAAATGATAAAATTTCTGAAAAGTATGAATATGAGAAATGAAATACCTTCTTTGAGACAATTCCAAATTTTGACCACTAGATTAGCTGTTACAGTTGAGATTAGGTATAGACATTTCTGGGAAGTATTGCATTTACCATTATATTTCTACCAAAGTAGAGAATTTGAAATCTACACAAAATCTATATAACTTTTGTTGACCGTGGCTAGGGGCAACCATCTTCATCAATATTTAAACATTACTGGACACATAACACCATTTAGATACTTCTGGGGCCATCAAAGAAGACACTAGCTGCGTACTGCAACAATAGACATCTCCAGACATACTTGCTACATGTTTGATATATAATTTCAATTTAATTTCACCAAATTTTCTAATCCAGGAGACTCTAGTCCTATAAGACCATCTTAGCCATTGGAGAAAGATATTGGGACACTTTTTACAAGTTCATGGAAAAAACATCAATGTATATTCAACAACTGAGAAATCTTTTTATTTATATGATAACCATTCAAACACTTTGATTATGCACATAGTCAATACATTCATTCATTCATGCATCCAAATTTCATCTCTCTATTTATTGATTTATCTAGAAATAAAAGGGCACTAGGGTGTATTTGATAATTAAGCTGACTCATACTTATACAGTGTACAATGAGAAATTATTTTCAAAAAATTCCTACATAGGGATCATTAACTAGATTTGCTAATATAAAGGAAAAACAACATACTGACATCTTCTATTGATATTCCCTATCATCCATATATGAACGAATACCATAATAGTTTGTTGCTAAGGCTAAATGTCAAGTCAACACACATGCACAGCTCACAAATATGTACATATATGCACCACAAGATCTTGTCAAAATATATAAAATATGAAAAAGTAAAGTTTGCAGATATTGTAAATATGGAATAGTTACCTGCTCTTTCCTCTGCGATGATTATCCAAAGGAATAAAAAAGGACATTTGATTAATATGATAAACTCACTGTTTTCACCATGTAACAAAGTACATGTTTTGTTGATATATGAAGAATTAATAGTATGTATATGAAATTCATAAACTTATAACACTAAAGTCAACAGATTTATCTTTAATCATTCTTATCAGTTGAGAGCATATGCTACCGTTGAAAAAATAATGAACACAGGTTTCTATGGCCAAAGACCAATCTTAGTTTAACAGTAATAGTTAACCATATGTCATGATTTGGAAGACAGTTGTCTATGATTTATGGTATACTTGATTTCTTGAAAGAAAAAAAGTCATGGCGTCCTTTTGAAATGTTCTTAACAGTTTGTCAAAAATGACACAATTTTTTTTTTAAGCCAGAAAAATATCCTCCATGTCAACATAGAAAGGTCTCTAAGATTTTACCTCTACATCAACGCATGTTGGTCAATACTTACTTAAATTTTCTATAGATTTTAATCGCTCTGTCAAACTTCGATTGTCTTCTATTTGAGTTTTCAACTTCAATTGCTTTTCTTCATTTTCACTGATCCAATTTTTCAAATCATCCTTGAGCTCTTTGATTTGCTTTTCAGCTCTTTCATAATCCTGCTGAAGGGTATCACACTTTTCTTGTAATTCCTATGAAATAATGAAACATATATTTCACTCCATATCTCTTTAACTCAAAATTTCACCCCTTTTTTTGGAAAAGGCTGGTGAAATGTATTGAAACAGACAAAAATTAAGCATGGACATTCCTAATAAATGTTTTCATCTTGATTCTTTGTCTATCTATTCATGATTGACATAAAATGACATCTTTGCAACTTCTGTATGGTATTATCATGACCTCTTTCTAAAAGGAGAAATTAAAGTTATCATGGTAAACAATGATAACAACTCCAAATATTAAGTTTGCTTGATATTTATCTTCAAGTCTAATACATGTTAACATTTCGACTACATTTCCATAGTCATCATCAGAAAACAGATGACGACTATATGGAACAGTGTTCTGATCATAACAGCTGAGTTACTCAGTAAATATTATGGAATGTAGTTGAAATAATAACATGTATTTGACTTGAAAATAAATATCAAGCAAACATGATATTCAGAGTTTTTGTCATTGTTTATTTTCTGAAGTTATCAGTTGGCAAAGGATACAGTTATGATGACTTTCAGGCATCTTTTAGGAATAGACAAAAAGACCCCTCACCTTGTTTTCACATCTGGCTTTTTCATAGTTATCTGTAGTAGATTTCAGGATTTCCAAAGTTGCTTTCAGGTCAGATTTGTGTTTCTCTCTGAAGTTAACCCAGTAAGATTAGAAGAATTTTATAAATAATATTCATAATGTATTCAGTCTTATTCTGAGATCTCTATTAGTATTACCGTAGCAGTATTACCAGACAGAAATATTTCAGATTGTTACATATAGTCTTCCTGTTTCTAGTGTAAAATTCTTGAATACATTTTGTTATCTAAATGGAATACAAACTGAGTAATTGACTTTAACAATATTCCATTCATTGTCTATTTTGTAGATTTTGAAACCTTATATCATCTTAATGTGCTACATTCAATGATCATGTCAAGTAAATAGAATACAATGTCATGCATTGTGTGTAGAAGATAATATGTATGCTCTTTCCGTGGTAGAATGAGGTTTGTAAGTGATTTACTAAATATAATAGAGTGAAATAGAGACAGCAATTAAAATTCAACTTATAATTTGGTTCTATTTAAGGGCAGGATAGGGTGTCAGAGACTTCTGTCATGTGTTTTAGATTATGCCCAAACTTTCAAGCAGACCAAAGTCACTGCAAAAAATCTCCTATTTTGAAAAACTAATAAATGTCAGGCCCTATAATATTTCGTTTTTCTCTATAATATTTTTTTAAACGTTTAAATCAAGTGCAGTGAAGTTTGAATTACATGTATATAAATTGTAGCTATTAAAGCAGTCTTTAAGCCAAAAATATGTATTTGATTTGAATTTATTATATTTGAAAATGATACTTTTGGACATAATTATTTGTTTAATGATTTATTGCTGAAACTCTGACACAACCCCCCCCCCCCACCCCACCCCATTACAAAGCTGCAGACTTTAGAATAACCAGTGGGAAAACTTACAATTTAGTAAGAGGGGGAAAAGTCTTTTGATTTAGACTTACTTGTGTTGTTCGTCTCTTTTCTTCTGCAATAAATCTTTTGCAAGTGTTTGCATGTTGATCTTTGGGCCTGTGCTTGCTGCAGCTGTCTTGACCACTTTCTGCCATTTTGGCAAGCTTTTAGATGTATTGTTTGCACACCCTGTCCTTTTGCGGTCCACATTTGGTGATATACTTGGAGATTTAGATACACTTTTGGCTGTTGATATCATTTTTATTTGCTTGTGATATATAATATACAACTGTCAGAATTTCCCTAATAGCTATACAAGGAGCATGGCCTCCAAAGCTGCTCTGAGAATGTTTCTCTTATAATTAGTAGTATTAAATGTGTTCATCCTG